>CM069144.1:46253932-46306370 GCA_035221665.1 Okamejei kenojei
GTTACCTGCCCAAGAGGAGAGAGATGGGTTTGTGTACAGTTAGTTTTCCCTTCTCAGATCATTATGGGGGGGCAATAGTCTAAGACGAACAGGAGGAAAAGTAGTTGAAAGAGGATTACTAAGTCTTGGGGTAGTTGTCACCGAAGCTCCCCCTCCCCCACATATTCAGCCTTCAAGTGCACCTGACAGCTGTACGAAGGAAAGAAATCAAAGAAGCAGATCGAAATCCTGAAGGAGGAAAAAACCTGTTTGTGGACTTGGCCCTCCCGGATAGCTGGGTACCCTGAATGTGACTACTGTTGGGTCTGCGGACAGAGGACCGCGGATGAATGTCTCGTTGGCCGTGGAGAGGTTCCATTGTTGAAATATGGGAACCTGATGGGAGTGGAACCTGACCAATTGGACAAGGACCGAGATCCCCAGGTATGGGTCGGACAGATGCTCCAACCGGTCGGGACCTGAGGGGGTGATGTTATCGCTTGGCCCGGGCATAAAGGATGCCGTCTAGTAGGCAGCAGCCATGCCAGGTACGCATCGTCACCCTAGTGGCCAAATAAGTCCCGAGTGTGGTGGCCTGAGGAGCCTTATTGGTTGCGTATATATAAGTAATATTATTGGGGAAAAGAGAAATATCTGCGATATTCCGGATGGGAGTTTGTTGGCAGTGGAATCAGCCTGCCGGACTATGCGAAATGCAACGGGAATACACCTTATCAGGGGTTCCCAAGTATGCGTATAGATGGAACAACAGGTTTGCCTCTTGTGGACCGGCCCTCGAATGGATTTTTATGGATATGCGGTTGATACTAGGCTTACCCGGTGTTACCGATGGAATTGGTAGTGGGACTTGTTTCTATTGGGACTGGTAGCAAACCTGGATTCTTCATGTTAAACACCAAAGAAGGCCGGTCGTTAGGACACTGGTATTTGGATGACCTAGATCGGAAAAAATGTGGAAAATAGACATTGGAGAATGGGAAGATGATGAGTGGCCACCAGCACAGAATCATCTCATACTAACGGACCAGCCACTTGGGCACAGGTTGGATCCTGGTGAGGCTAACGAACACCAGTATAACATGTTAAACCGATTCAGAAGGCTTAGGCCAGTTCTGAGGTAATTACCAAACCAAAACTGCGGGGGCGCTGGAGATGATGGCAAAAAGACAGCTGACGCAGATGAGAGCAGCCAATATACCAGAACAGGTTTGCCCTGGATTACCTCCTGGCAGATAGAAGGGAGGGGTTATTATGCGGGAAATTCAAACCTCTCCTAATTGCTGTTTGAACATGATGTGTCATGATAATTGGACAGGCCAGTGAATGGACATATCAGATGGGGATACGGAAGTTGGCGAATGTTCAATACAATAATGGAATTCAGATTCATGGGAACCCAAGGGTGGAGGATTCTTATCCTCCGGAGGAACATGGTGGAGATCGGTGATTGGACTTGTGTTTCTATGTGCAGTGTGGCTGACTGATCTCATCTCCTGTTGTATCCCTTGTTTTAAGGGGGAACTTATACCAGAAAGTATAAGTCAGATGCAGGCTTGTAGTCATGCCTATGGGAGAAAAGGGGAAATACAGAAAATAATGATAATGCGGCAGGGATGTTTATGATTTACAGGAGGAGAAGGTTAGGGACGATGTTACGTCATTCTGAATTGAAGGAACTTAAAATGAGGGGGGTTTATAGTGTATGCGTAGCAAAAGATAAGGGAGGATTGTGAGATAAAGTGTTTAAAACCTATTAAAGAGAAGGAGTTTTAAAGAGATTCAAACAGAGAGGGAGCTGGAGAGGAGAGATGCTGCAGCAGTGTCTGAAAATTGCCGACCCATCTAGAGTGCCTTGAGTAAGAATGAGGATTGCTTTGTCACTAGAGAGGGGGTGATGTAGGAGAAATCCCTATCAGTGGAAAGGAGTGATGGATGGGACCCTAGTCACTAGCTTAGCTTTAGTGCTGATATGGTATAACTGAGTGGGTTCACAAGGAGGTTGAGCAAAAAAAGTGGGCAAGGTCAGAGCAACTGAGCATGGCTTAATAGAAAAATGAATATTACAACACACACCTGGTCAAGAAATTTTTCATTTAACCAATGAACATGTTTAGAACATGCGATGTATGATATGGGAGGTGCGAGGGGATGTACGGTGGGATGTACCTACAGATTGTGTACCTGACCCGATTGGGAGAGAGGCCGGAGGAGAAATGGAATGTATGATTTTGTGTTATAAAGGGGGATGATCTCCCTGGCTTCAGTTTGGTTGTCTCAGGTGGAGAGGCACCCGGTCTGCAGACTGAAAAATAATGAAATCTCTTGCTTCCAGGATTTCGTCTTTGAGTATTTATTGTGAGCATAAAGGGGTATCTCACACCGCCAACGACTGGAGGATTTACAAAGTCGGGTGGGTTACTGAAATGGATGAAAAAAAGGCCCACGTCCCGCTCCGTTGCTACTACACGTCAGCCCGTTGCATTCAGCAGGTGCGGGCGATCTTGCTCCGCTCGATGAGCTTTGGTTGTTAACGGGTTGCCCCAGGGGACTGGGCGTGGTCTTGAGCCTCAGCCAATCAGATCCTGCATTATAGAACAAACTAGAGAATGGGCTGGGTCAGCCAATTGGAGTGGATGTTACAAAACAAACACGGTGGGATGGGCGGTTAATCCGCCGTTAGCGTCAGGACGGGGGGCGGTGACTGGCGGCCGGATGGCCCACATGACTGGCGGCCCACGTGACTGGCGGGCGGACGGCCCACGTGACTGGCGGCCGGATGGCCCACATGACTGGCGGCCCACGTGACTGGCGGGCGGACGGCCCACGTGACTGGCGGCCGGGCCGGGCCGGGCCGGGCGGGGCGGCGCGGGGCGGAACCAACAGACAAAGCGCGGGTCAGTCAGTCTCCCAGGCCGCGAGGGAGGTGGGGCTGGCGCGCGGTGACTGGCGGCCGGGCCGAGCGACGGGGCGTGTGGGCCAATGGCGCGCCCCCCCCCGGGGCCCCCTGTGTAGGGAGGGGGCGGAACCCTGCCCGGGTTCGGTCGGGTGAGTGGCAGGCGCGGCGCTGGCGGGGCGGGGCCGGAGCTCGAGTCACCTCACCCCCCTCCCCCCTCATGTGGTCTGCGGTGGCGTCTGTTTAGCACTGACGCCTCCGCTAGGGTACCCACGGGTTCATGCTGACAGGTAAGCGACGGTGTGTGAGCGCCTCCGGCGGGCATCAGGTGACGGCGGTGGGACTCCCCTCAGGAGGCGCTGGCTGGGGGCCTATCCCCACTCCTCTGACTTCCCTTGCCCCCCATGCGCCCTTCCTCCAGCATCCTGCTGCCCCATTTGAAGCGACTCTTCCCCCATGAAACGCCCCGAGAAAAATTTCACAGAACGAGACCCAATCCCCTCCTCGAAAGACGAGACCCCCTCCTCACCAAGAACCCATTCCACCAACCCCTCCTCTCCTCTCCCCCAACCCCTCCAACCCTCCTCCCAAACCCCTCCCTCTCTCCCAACCCCTTCTCCCAACCCTCCAAACCCTCCTCCCCCCCAACTCCTCTCCCCATCCCCTCCAACCCTCCTCTCCCCCACCCCTCCTCTCCCCAACCCCTCCAACCCTCCTCTACTCCCCAACCCTCCTCTCCCCCAACCCCTCTCTCCCCAACCCCTCCTCTCCCCAACCCTCCAACCCCTTCCTCTCCTCCAACCCCTCCTCTCCTCAACCCAATCCTCTCCACCCAACCCCTCCACCCCTCCTCTCCCCCATACCAATCCTCTCTCCCAAACCCTCCTCTCTCTCCAACCCTCCTCCCTCCACCCCTCCCTTCTCCCCACCTCCTCTCCACCAAACCGCCCCTCTCACAAACCAAGCACTCCTCCAACCCTCCTCAAAGAATTTAACTAACACCTCCCAGCCCCTTAAAAGAAGCCTCCAACCCGACTCCTCCCCAATATCCCAACCCCTTAACTCTCCCCATCCCAATCCAGCTTCAACAGCCCAATTTACCCCGACAAACCATCCCCGAGCCCCTCCAAGCCCTCGGCTCATCCCGCAACCCCTCCTTTCTCCCGACGAGCTCAATTCCCAATACCCCTCGGCTCTCCCCCATCCCCTCCTCTCCCCTATCTCTACTCCACCCCTCCCCCCCCTCCCCACTCCTCTCCCACTGCTCCGCCTCAAACCCCTCCTATCTCCCCCAACCCCTCCTCCTCCCCATTCCCCTCCAACCCTCCTTCCCCCTAACCCCTACTGTCTACTCGCCTCTCCCCATACCCCTCCTCTCCCCGTCCCCTTTATCTCCCCGTCCACCTCCCCATACCCTCCTCCCCCCATACCCCTCCTCTCCCCAACCCCTTCCACTCCCCCAAACCCATCCTCTCCCCCAACCCTCCTCTCCCCCTTCCCTCATCTCTCCGGACCCTCTCCCCAGTGCCCCTCCTCATCCCACTTCCCCTCCTCTCCCCCATCCCCCCTCTCCCCCCATACACCTTCCTCTCCCCCCTTCCCCTCCGCTCCCCCCCTTCCCCTCCTCGATCCCCTTCCCCTCCTCTCCCCCTTTTCCCCTCCTCTCCCCCGTTCCCCTCCTCTCCCCCTTCCCCTCCTCTTCCCCAACCTCACTTCCTCTACCTACCCTCCCTCCTCTCCCCTTCCCTCTCCCCCCTCCCCCTTCCCCTCCTCACCCCCTTCCCCTCCTCTCCCCTTCCCCCGTCCCTAACTCCCCCCTTCCCCGCAGCTCTCCCCCTTCCCTACTACTCTCCCCTGCCCTCCTCTCTCCAATTTCCATTTCCCCTCCATTTTCCCCTCCTCTCACCCATTTCGTCCTCTCCCCATTTTCCCTAATCCTCTCCCCATTTCCCCTCCTTCCCCTTTTCCCTCTACTCTCCATTGCCCCTCTCTCTGCCCATCCCCTCGCTCTCCCCCACCCTCCTCGCTCCCCATCCCTGGCTCTCCCCCTCTTCCCCTTTCCCTCCCCCCTTCCCTCCCCCCCCCCTTCCCTCCCCCCCTTCCCTCCCCCCCATCCCCCTCCCCCATCCCCCTCCCCCATCCTCCTCCCCCCCCATCCTCCCTCCCCCCTCATCCCCCTCCCCCATCCACTCCCCCCTATCCCCTTCCCCCATCCTCCCCCCCCCTCATCCCTCCCCCTCAGTTACTATATTCCATGCAGTATGATTTTTTTTCATTGATTGGTTTGCCCCATTTGATAATCATTCTATTGCTTGCATTCCCACAACTGTGATTGTTTTTACTCAATATTGACCCATTTTTAAAAAAAAATCTCAATCTCTCTTCTGAAAACCCATTTGACCAGAAATGTTGAACTGTCAGTCATGATCCTCTCTGGGCCATGTTTCAATAACTGCTGTAAAATAATACTATCACATCTGCTTGTTCTTTCAGCCCTGTTCACTAATGTTCTTGCATTATGGGGGATATGATTAAACAGAGACTTTAAACCATTGTTTGATCTACCTACTAAAATCTCTCTAATTTTCAGACTTCTAGATTCAATTACTTTCTAGATTCTCTCACCCCCAATCTCCTGCCAAGATAGTTAAACCCTTCCCCGCCAGCATTACAGATTTTGCCACTGAAGATAGTTTTGGTTTTATTGAAGAGCTACAGATCTCCCATCTTCATTTGAGCTAGTACTCCAAGGATGTGAAACACACCATCTTGCACTATCTTTCTTGTACTACTTCTTAACTCTCTGGTATAAATAGAAGAGAAATCTGGTGATTGGCTGTGACCTCTGACTGGTCAATCTTTCCTCCAATTTCCTTATCTACTTGGTGATATGCTTGATCCTGGCATCAGTGAGATGACACACTCTGGAATCTTATATGCAATTACAAAAAATGCCCCTGCCTCTCTAAACTATCAAATCTCCAGGAAGAATCACTCTGTAACTGTTCTCTTTCTGTAGAAACAAGGAACTGCAGATACTTGTTTACAAAAGAGGACAAATGGTGCTAGAGTAGCTCAGTGGGTCAGGCAGCTTCTCAGGAGAGCACGGCTAGGTGACGTTTTGGGTCGGGAAGGTCCTGACCTGAAATGTCACCCATCGATGTTCTTCAGGGTTGCTGCCTGACCGCAGAGTTACTCCAGCACTTTGTCTCTGCTCGCTTTCTGTCTCGCTATCGCTCAATTCCACTGAAGACATAAGCTTGTGGTTAAGTTATTGGACTAGCGACTAAAGATTTGTGCCACTGATACATAAATATGAATGGAAGTCTAACCATGGTAACTGTAGATTTTTAATACGAGTAACTAAGTAAATCTGGAATTTAAATATATCGACCAGCTCATTAATTCATAAGTAAAAGGAGCAGAATTAGGCGATTCGGCCTATCAAGTTTACTCTGCCATTCAATCATGGCTGATCTATCTTTCGCTCTCAACCCTATTCTCCTGCCTTCTCCCCATAACCCTTGACACCCTTACTAATCAAGAATCTGTCAATATGCACCATAAATATTCCCAATGACGGCCTCCACAGCTGTCTGTGGCAAGGAATTTCACAGATTCACCACCCTCAAACTAAAGAAATTCCTTCTCCTCTCCTTTCTAAAGATATGTCCTTTTGTTCTGAGGCTATGACCTTTGGTCATAGACTCACCCACTAGTGGAAACATTCTCTCCACGTTCAGTCTATCCAGGCCTTTCACGATTCAGCAAGTTTCAATGTCCCCTCATCCTTCTAAACTCCAACAAGTGCAGGCCCAGCTGATGCCACTTCCTGTATATCTAGTGATCTAAGACATGGGTACATCCTGGAGTTCCCAGTATCATAGGATGCACATTTCAGAGGCCTGATTTGCTCTGCTGCTCTATTTATGAGATGGATTCACTAAATGGCAATGTAATGCTGCAACAGCATCTCTATCCTCTGCACTGCGCCATCAACAGTTAATCCCCTCCCTCCTCCCCAAAATATCCAACATTTCATCCTCTGTCAATGCAATAGTCTGTGCACTGGAGTCTATGTTATCTACTATCTACAGTGTGCTTTAGTAAAACCCTTCTGTATTTGGACGAGCTAACATTGCAAGAGCCTGCATCAGTCCCTGCTGAGTGTTAGTAACCAGTTCTAGCGGGCTACCTAATTAACTGTGCGACTTCACAACAAGCAGCTGACTTACATACTAATGATGTGAAAGAAGCAAATTACCGTCAATGTTAAGTTAAATGCCAACTGCAAAATTTAATTAAATTCTAGAATGTGAATTCATCCCCTGAAACCACCTCCCAACGGACCAAAAGTCTTTAGTTTATTTTGTACAGTAATTGTCCACAGTGGACTGCATGTGTTTGCAAAACCTATCAGTTGGATAACAGATGTTTCTTGACTCTTATCAAGAAGGTGTATGAGTGTGAAGTCAACTCAATTTAAAATGTGGCTTGAAACTGAACACTATATTACCTATATCTGCTGTGGTGAATTACAAATCATCATGTGATGCACATGTTGAACATTTAAGACCAGAAATATCGTGGTGTCAGTCACATCCTTTTATTCTAACAGACCTGATATCCAATGAAACATGTGTATTGGCTGTAACGTGTGAGGAAATGAGAGCCAATTTATATGCAACAAGATCCCACAATAATGAGATTAATGACCAGATTCGTTTTTTCCTGGAGTTTAAATTGTAGTTGTGGCTGCAGATTTCAGTTTTAAGAGGTTGTATGTATATTCCTATCTGCCACGTGTCACCTTTGCATGGCACCATCATTATAGTTTTTGAACCAACCTGCACAACCCTAATCTTACCTTGATAATGGAACACTGTGGTCCTCCCCTCCACATCCATGGATTGGTATTTTTTCAAATTATTTTTTTGCACCACTGTTTTAAGTGAAAGGAAAGGACCAGAGGAACTCGATCCGTGTTCCATCTGAGGGGTTGGGTCTACAGTCTGTTTCCGTTGATGGAGACAGAGGTGTCAAGAAAAGGGGAGTGAGGTGTCGGAGATTGTCCAAGTGAATAAGAGGGCCAGGTGGAAGTTTGTGGTAAAGTTAATGAAATCAAGTGAGTTCTACATGGGTGCAGTACCAATGCAGTCATCAATTAAGTGGAGAATGAGTTGGGGGATGGTGCCTGTAATGCGTTAAATCAACACACATTAAGATACAACACATATTTATTAAGTCTACATACAGCAAGGATCTGCAGTCATCACATCTCTGAGCTGCTATTCATTTCTAACTAGCAGGCTCTTGATAATATATAGTAGGCGGAGTCACTACTAACAAACACTATAATTGGCTAGTATGAAATAGGTTATGTACATCTTTCCTTCTAGAAACAAAAGCGTCGGTGGCGAAGCAATATAGGAGGGATATTAATAATACATTTGCAAAATTACACAAAATCGCCATATCTAATGGGTGGCCTGCAAACAATTGTTCCATAGTGTGCTGGAAATCTTCGCTGGCGGAGTTGATGCCAAAGGGCATTCTCAGAAATTTGAATCGGCCAAAGAGGGTGCTGAAGGTAGTGAGGTTGGACGAGTCTGGGTCCAGTGGAAACTGCCAAAACGAGCTTTTGCCATCCAGAACCGAGAATACTGCTGCGTTGCCTATCTGGGCAGCAACTTCTTCTGTCATTCGCATTGGATAAAGCGGGCGTTTAATGGCAGTGTTCAGGTCTCTGGTGTTCATACAGATACGAATCTCATCCTTGTTTTTCTTTGTTGCAACCACCATGGTGGAAACCCAGTCAAATGGGTCAGTAACTTCAGCAATAACACCCATGGAGACCATGCGCTTGTGTTCAGTGTGTATTCGGTTGCGCATGGCATGCAGAACACGATATGGCACTCTGACCACAGGAGTAACTTTGGGATCGATAGCAATGTAGTATTTGATAGGCAGTTTGCCAAGCTCGTCGTTAAACAGTTCTTTGTATTGGGAGAGTAGCTGTTGTGTGGGCCTGTCAGTGAGACAGAGTTTGTGGACCGCGTGGCCAAAGTAAGTAAGTAAATTTTATTTATATAGCACGTTTAAATCAATTCGCGTTGAAACCAAAGTGCTTTACATAGAATAAATAATTTCCGTACATCCATAGAAAAAATAAAAAATACAAATGACACAACACATTATAGAATTCAACATGAACGTCCCCCCACAACAGAATCAAAAATTTCCACTGTGGGGAAAGGCATCAGAAAGTTCAGTCCTCTTCCTCTGTGATCACCCGAGGTCGGGGCCTATTTGTGGCCTCTGCAGCCAGTCCGATGTTTTCAGGCCCTCTTGCCGGGAAGATGGAACTCCGGCGTCGGGTGAACACTCCTCAGCAGCTTGGAAATGTCTGGAGACCGCGGAACCCGAAGTCCTCAGGCCGCGCCGGTTGGAGGTCCGACTCTGGCCATCTCGGATCCCAGGCTCCGCGGTGTTTTAAATCCAGTTCCTCCTGTGGCTGGACGCCTGCAGCCACAGCTCCTCGATGCTGGAGTCGACGGTCACAGCTCTACAGAGCTTACCGCACGACGACCCGCTCCATGATGGTGTCCCAGCGCTGTGCCGCCGCCGAAGCTGTAGTCCCGGCCGACCCTGCCAGGAAACGCCGCTCCAGTCCGATGGTGGGCCGCGAGGAAGGGGCGAAGCAGCACCTCGGAGGAAGCCTCCTCTCCGACCAGGTAGAGACTAGGAAATAAAGTTTCCCCCTTGCCCTCCCCCCCCCACCCACCACATAAAAGAAGACCAACAAACATTTTGTTTTAACAGGACTATAAATAAAAATAAAAAAGGGTGAAAGGATGGACTGCAGGCAGAGCAGCCATACACAACGGCACCCCACTCCTGCAGTCCAGGCCTAGATCGTGGCATGCATTGATACTGAGTAAAGTCTCTGAATCTCCCTTAACAATATAAAACGGTAAAGTGTGGTGCAGTACTTCTCCCCCGTAAGCCCGAAGCGTTGCGGAGGCCTTGTCAATATGTTCAGCATTACGGATTTAAAAAAAAATCTCTTAATGATATGACGCTGCATTTGGCGCCGGTATCTATCTTTGCGATCAAAAGCGTGTTATTCACAAAGATGGTTACTTCAGGGTCAAATTGCTTATTAGACGATGGGAGGAGAGAGTGGGTGGCAGAACTGGTATCTGTACTCTCTGAGAGCGATGCGGGGGATTGCACGTCAGGCTCTTGGAGGACGTTATCAGTAAGCTCATGTTGAAGCAGGTGCAGGCTCGTCCTCGAAGCTGCAGGAGTCATATCTCCGAGCTGCTATTCATTTCTAACTAGCGTAAGCAGGCTCTTGATAATATGAAGTACATAGTAGGCAGAGTCACTATTAACAAACACTATAATTGGCTAGTATGAAATAGCCAATCTACAGTGCCATTTTATTTTTGGAACATGGACTGTTCAACGTAACCAACAAGAAAGCGGAATTGCTGAACCAGTGCCTATGGCCACACTTTTAACTTAAAGAAAGTGAGAGGAGTCCAAAGAGGTTGTTGAAGGTGAGGCCAAATTTAGTTTAGTTTAGAGACGCAGTGTGGAAACAGGTCCTTCGGCGCACGCCAGCGATTACCCGTACACTAATTCTATTTTACACACGAGGGACAATTTACAGAAGCCAATTAACCCACAAACTTGCACTTCTTCAGAATATGGGGGGAAACCGGAGCACCTGGAGAAAACCCACGGGGAGAACGTACAAACTCTGTATAGACAGCGCCCTTAGTCAGGATCGAACCCTGGCATTGTAAGGCAGCAACTGTGCACCTTCCTGTTCTGCCATTCAGATAAGAGTGTTGATAGAGGGGAACTGATTGGGACTTTGCCTTTCACCCCACCAGCCCCGCATCCAACACATTCTCCAAAATTACCAGCATCTTCTAAGCTAACCCATTTCCAGTCGCATCTTCCCATCCCCATGCCTTTCTTCCTTCCGAATGGACTGCTCCATCTGCAACTCCTTGTTTCACTCATCCCTTTTCATCTAAACCACCTGTTCCCCAGGTCCGTTCCCCTGCAACTGCAGGAGATGTGACAATATAGGCTCATCTAGACTGGGTATTGAGTAATGAGGAAGGGTTAGTTAGCAGCCTTGTTGTACGTGGCCCCTTGGGCAAGAGTGACCATAATATGGTTGAGTTCTTCATTAGGATGGAGATTGACATTGTTAATTCAGAAACACGGGTCCTGAATTTAAAGAAAGGTAACTTTGAGATTGTGGATTGGCTAAGATGGACTGGCAATTGATTCTTGAAGGGTTGACAGTGGATATGCAATGGAAGGCATTTAAAGACTGCATGGATGAACTACAACAATTGTTCATTCCAGTATGGCAAAAGAATAAATCAGGGAAGGTAGCGCATCCGTGGATAACAAGGGAAATCAGGGATAGTATCAAAGCAAAAGATGAAGCATACAAATTAGCCAGAAAAAGCAGCCTACCAGGGGACTGGGAGAAATTCAGAGACCAACAGAGGAGGACAAAGGGCTTAATTAGGAAAGGGAAAATGGAGTATGAAAGAAAACTGGCAGGAAACATAAAAACTGACTGCAAAAGTTTTTATCGATATGTGAAGCGCAAAAGATTAGTTAAAACAAATGTAGGTCCCTTGCAGTCAGAAACGAATGAATTGATCATGGGGAACAAGGACATGGCAGACCAATTGAATAACTACTTTGGTTCTGTCTTCACTAAGGAAGACATAAATAATTTGCCGGAAATAGCAGAGGATCAAGGGTCAAATGAGATGGAGGAACTGAGTGAAATCCAGGTTAGCTGGAAAGTGGTGTTAGGTAAATTGAATGGATTAAAGGCCGATAAATCCCCAGGGCCAGATAGGCTGCATCCCAGGGTACTTAAGGAAGTAGCCCCAGAAATAGCAGATGCCTTAGTGATAATTTTTCAAAACTCTTTAGACTCTGGAGTAGTTCCTGAGGATTGGAGGGTAGCTAATGTAACCCCACTTTTTAAAAAGGGAGGGAGAGAGAAAACGGGGAATTACAGACCAGTTAGTCTAACATCGGTAGTGGGGAAACTGCTAGAGTCAGTTATTAAAGATGGGATAGCAGCGCATTTGGAAAGTGGTGAAATCATTGGACAAAGTCAGCATGGATTTACGAAAGGTAAATCATGTCTGACGAATCTTATTGAATTTTTTGAGGATGTCACTAGTAGAGTGGATAAGGGAGAAGCAGTGGATGTGTTATATCTGGACTTTCAGAAGGCTTTCGACAAAGTCCCACACATGAGATTGGTATACAAACTTAAAGCACATGGTATTGGTGGTTCAGTGTTGATGTGGATAGAGAACTGGCTGGCAGACAGGAAGCAAAGAGTATAAGTGAACGGGTCCTTTTCAGGATGGCAGACAGTGACTAGTGGGGTGCCGCAAGGCTCAGTGCTGGGACCCCAGCTATTTACAATATACATTAATGATTTGGACGAGGGAATTAAATGGAACATCTTGAAGTTTGCGGATGACACGAAGCTGGGGGGCAGTGTTAGATGTGAGGAGGATGCTAAGAGGCTGCAGGATGACTTGGATAGACTGGGTGAGTGGGCATATGCATGGCAGATGCAGTATAATGTGGATAAATGTGAGGTTATCCACTTTGGTGGCAAAAACAGGAAAGTAGACTATTATTTGAATGGTGACCGATTAGGAAAAGGGGAGATGCAACGAGACCTGGGTGTCATGGTACACCAGTCATTGAAAGTAGGCATGCAGGTGCAGCAGGCTGTGAAGAAAGCGAATGGTATGTTGGCATTCATAGCAAAAGGATTTAAGTACAAGAGCAGGGAGGTTCTACTGCAGTTGTACAGGGTCTTGTTGAGGCCACACCTGGAGTATTGCGTACAGTTTTGGTCTCCTAATCTGAGGAAAGACATTCTTGCCATAGAGGGAGTACAGAGAAGGTTCACCAGACTGATTCCTGGGATGGCAGGACTTCCATATGAAAAAAGACTGGATTGACTCGGCTTGTACTCGCTGGAATTTAGAAGATTGAGGGGTGATCTCATAGAGACTTACAAAATTCTTAAGGGGTTGGACAGGCTAGATGCAGGAAGATTGTTCCCGATGTTGGGGAACTCCAGGACAAGGGGTCACAGTTTAAGGATAAGGGGGAAGTCTTTTAGGACCGAGATGAGAAAATTGTTTTTCACACAGAGAGTGGTGAATCTGTGGAATTCTCTGCCACAGAAGGTAGTTGAGGCCAGTTCGTTGGCCATATTTAAGAGGGAGTTGGATGTGGCCCTTGTGGCTGAAGGGATCAGGGGGTATGGAGAGAAGGCAGGTACATGGATGATCCGCCATGATCATATTGAATGACGGTGCAGGCTCAAATGGCCTGCTCCTGCACCTAATTTCTATGTTTCTATGTTTCTATGTAACACTTGCCCCTATACCTCCTCCCTCGCATCCATCCAGAAACTCCAGTAGTCTTCCAGGTGAGATAGAGGTTTGAATGCAGCTCTAACCTCATCTACTGCATTTGGTGTTCCCAATATGGCCTCCTTTACACTGATGAGACCAAGCGTAGACTAGGCCACCTTTTTGCTGAACACTTGCGAACTCTTGGTTGCTAACCATTTTAACTACCTTCTCATTCCTATACTGACCTGTCTGTCCTGGGCGTGCACCATTGCCATAGTGAAGTCGCAGGCAAACTGTAGGAACGCACCTCATATTCCACTCGGGTTGCTTATGTCTCTGAGATGTGGAAGAACACCTGGAGCTCGCTAACTTTGCAGGTATTATTGCAACATTTAGTAGGTACTATCGCAACGTTCAGGAAATATTTTAAAAGGGCACAGGGATAGGATAGGATCAGAGGATATAGGCCAAACGTGGCAGGTGGGACTAGTGTAGATAGGGCATGCTGGTCCTTGTGGGCAAGTTGAGCCAAATGGCCGGTTTCCCGCTTACTCCAAAACTAAATCTAATAATATGACTATTGAATTCACACATTTTAGGTAATTAACCTAAAACAAGCCACACCCCCCCCCCCACCTGGATTCACATCCATGTCTCCCCTTCTCCCTCCACCAACCCTTTCCACCTGAGTCAAGTGAAAATGAAGAGCCAGATGGAAACAAACGCAAGTCAAAAAAAAACTCCCAACAAATCCTACAGACCAGATGATCTACTTCCCAAAGGTATCTATTAACAGAGTAACACTTGAATAATCATCTTCTAAAATGACATAGTTTCTGTGGATTGGAAGGTAACAATTTTTTAACAGGGGAATAAATGAGGAACCTTATTAGAGTGCTGCAATCGCAGGGAAAATGCCAGTAGCTGCAATGAAGGAAGTGATAAGACTGCCTTTTTTTTAAAGCAAGATTGAGTAAAGTGGCTTAATAATGAAAAAATCATGTTTGACTAATCTGCTTTTGTCCTCAAATGTGACTTATAACAGTAGATGTGGTGCATTTGGATTTCTTGTGAAGGCTTTTGATAAAATCCCATAAGGTGGTTGGTCAACATGTTAAATCACACAGAACTAGCTTGTATGAACATTGACTTCTCTAACTTCAAATAGCGCTTGCTTTCCCTCTCTCTCCACCTCTTCACCCTTCCAAGTTCTCCCACCAGTCTAACTGTCTCTGACTATGTTCTATCTCTGTCCCGCCCACTCCCCTGACATTAATCTAAAGAAGGGTCTTGACCCGAAACATCACCCATTCCTTCTCTCCAGAGATGTTGCCTGTCCCGCTGAGTTACTCCAGCATTTTGTGTCTGCCTTTTATTTTATACATGGTGAGTGTTGATGTTTCAAAGAACATGGGTGTGCTTGGAAACATGACTGAAATCCCACATGCAGCAAAGGATTAGGAAGGCAAATATGAGGCTTTTATTCTCACAATAAAAGATTATTGGCTTTCATTGTAAGAATATTTGAATACAGAAAATAGGAAGTCCAGCTGTGGTTCTGTAAAGCCTTGGTGAGAGTATGCATAGCTTTGGTCTCCTTAACAAAGAAAGAATGTATTTACCATAGAGGGAGTGCAGGAGAGATTTATAGACTGGTTCTAGGCATGGGAGAGCAAACATCGCCAGAAAAACTCGGCAGTTCAGCAGAATCTGTGGAGGAAAATGATGCAAGGCAACATTGTGGGCTTTGTACAGCTGAGTTCTTGTTTTCTATTCTTTGTTCCAAATTCCACCATCTGCAGTTTCTTGTTATCTTTGTATGAGGAGGGATTGAGTAGACTTGGACTGTATTCTCTGGAGTTTAGATGAATGAGAAATAATCTCATTGAAACCCTCATAATTCTTGCAGGGCTTGACAGGCTGGATGCAAAGAGAATGTTTCTCTTGGCTGAGGAAACAGACCCTTGAACAGTAGGGTGCAGGAACGGGCTCTTTGCCTACCAAGTCTGTGCTGACGATGCCAATCTAAACTATTTCTATCTGCCTGCACATGGCCCATGTTCCTTTTTTCCCCTTCCTGTTCATGTGCCTCTTAAACATTGCTTTGTATCTGCTTCTACCACTTCCTTCCAGTAGGGAGTTCCAGCAACCGACCGTTCTCTATTGGGCGGGGGGGGGGAGAGGAGTTGGTTTAATATTATGTGTACTGAGGTACAGTAAAAATATTATTTTACATGTTATCCAGTCAAATAATATTATATGTGAATAAATCAAGCCATACACAAGTACAACTGTTAGTGCAAAGGGAAAAATACCAGAGTCCTAGGGGAGTGGAAACTTGCCTTGCATATCACCTTTAAACGTTGCCGTCCTTACCTTTCCAAACCGAGGAAAATGACTCTGACTGCCTACCCTATCCAGTCATAATTTTATATACTTCGATCAGGTTGCTCCTCAGCCTCTGATGCTCCAGCAAAAACAATCCATGTTTGTCAAATCTCTTCTCATAGTTAATATCCTCCAATCCTGGGTAACATCCAAGTAAACCTCTTCTGCATCCTAGAGAGTGGTGACCAGAATTGCACTCAATAGTCCATGTGTGGCCTTGTCAACGTTTTGTACAGCTGCAGCGTGAATTACAGACTTTGTGCTCAACCAATGAAAGCAAGTATGCTGTAGGTCTTTACCACCTTATTCAATTATGTTGTCTCTCTTAAGGTACTATGGGATGCGTCCCAACATCCATCTGTACATCCACACTACCAGTGGATGTAGTGTACCTGGACTTTCAGAAAGCATTTGATAAGGTCCCACATAGGAGATTAGTGGGCAACATTAGGGCACATGGTATTGGGGGTAGAGTGCGGACATGGATAGAAAATTGGTTGGCAGACAGGAAACAAAGAGTAGGGATTAACGGGTCACTTTCAGAATGGCAGGCTGTGACTAGTGGGGAACCGCAAGGCTCGGTGCTGGGACCGCAGCTATATACAATATACATCAATTATTTGGATGAAGGGATTCAAAGTAACATTAGCAAATTTGCAGATGACACAAAGCTGGGTGGCAGTGTGAACTGTGAGGAGGATGCTATGAGAATGCAGGGTGTCTTGAACAGGTTGGGGGAGTGGACAGATGCATGGCAGATGAAGTTTAATAGTAAGATTAAATGAGAATTTACCAGTTTGAAGTTTGATCTTTATTTTATGAGGAATTACGATGAGGGATTACGTGAAGACCCCGCCAGCACGCATGCGCGACATTCTTCAAAGCAGTGGTGTGAAATCACAGATACCAGAGTAGACTAATATAGTAAGATAAGAGAGAACTTCCATACCAGTTGAACTTTATAATAGAGGGTTTTGGGAGTGGAGGGCACGTAATCCCTCATCGTAACTTCTCATAAATAAAGATCAAACTTCAAACTGGTAAGTTTTAATTTAATCTTACTATTTTACCTCGGAGTCACGTGAGTGACTACGTGAAGATTTCAAAGCTCTGTGATTTCATGCCCTGGAACGAGTCCATGCTCACACACTGCCATGCTAGGAAAAGGAGGATTCAGTCATGACACTGTACTGAAAAACAAAGAAGGTATTTATTCATACCTAAAACAATATGCCCCACATTGGGTATTTTATTTTACAGAATTCAAAAATTTTCCTGCAAACGTGTCAGGAGTGGCCAAGGGTTTATTATAAAAGCGTTGAAAAGTTTGTTCATTGCTCCAACCCACTGTGGCAAGGATGTGGTCCAAAGGAACTTCCATCATCCTAGCCGCCGATGTAGATGCAGCCCTGGTGGAGTGAGATTTGAAAACATTAGTATCCACCCCCGCTGCATCCTTAGCCATCTGGAAATGGTTTGCACTGTGACCTTATGGTGAGGGCGTTTATGGCTTATGAGTAAAGCTCTCGCCGTGCCCCTAAGAGTCTTGGTGACTTCTATATATTGCAAAATATGTGTCACAATGCAGAGCCGACTATCTGCAGGATAAGCCAGAAACTCTAATTTTTGGCCAGAGGAACCGGGTCGGTCTTGTTTGAGTAACCCCTGTATTAGAAAGGTTATCTTGCCATTTATGACATCCATATTTAGCTTGTGTAAGGACTGGACTCGTTGTGCTGATACAAGTGCCATTATCATTACCATGTTAGTTTGTCCAGAGTGAGCCCCGATATGGGTGTCCATCCTCATAACATAGTTAATACTATGCCTATGTCCCATGTATGGGTGTATCTGGGCCTGGGGGGATTGGAGTTAAATATACCCCTCATTAGTTTAGATACTAGTGGGTGTGATCCTATAGCCAGGTGATCACTCCCTCTGCCCAGATAATTAGATAGGGCACTCCTTGCACAATTAATGGCACTGTAACTCAATCCTTCATCGAAATGAAGGGTGGACAGAAACTCCAGCAGTTCAGTGATGGTGGCTGAGTCATATGTAGTGTTCGTCCTGGTGCAGAACACTTCCCATTTCCTGACATATGTCAGGTACTGTTTCCTCGTGGACTCCCTGCACGATGCTGAGATGGCATTGATCATCCTGTCGGAGAGTCCGTATCCCAGGAATGGCCTGTTCAGAATCTGCAAATCAACAAGTTCATGCGGTCATGGCAAGGATGACTTTCCCCTGTCACGGGGTGTACCAACAAACTCGGCCGTTTGTTGATCCGGATGCAGGGTTCTGAGGCCATCTTTTGTACTGTTGGGAACCATGGTTGGGTAGGCCAGTCGGGAACAACCAAAATACCCGTTGCGGAGTCTTGTTTAATTCTTTGTAAGACCCGACTGATGAGGCAGAAGGGGGGAAATGCATAGCAAAACAAATCCCCCAATGCAGCGAGAAAGCGTCTATCGCTGCTGCCCCTGGGTCTGGTTCCCAAGCAACATATGTTGGTAGTTGGTGATTAAGTCTGGATGCAAAAAGGTCGATACCTGGTGTCCCATACCGTTCTATAATATCTGTAAACACTTTCCGATCCAACATCCATTCAATGTTGTCGTTGAATTTATGTGATCTGGTGTCTGCCACTGTATTTAGCTTACCTGGAAGGTAAGTGGCTGAGATCCAAATCTCTCTTTCCAGACACCAGTGCCAGATATTATTAGCCAATTCATCACATGATATCGACTTTATTCCACCCATATGATTAATTTTGGCCACCACTGTGGTATTATCAATTTGTAACCGTACATGCAACTGGTGCATATCTGAGCAGTAGGCCCTGAGTCCATGAAATGCTCCCAGCATTTCTAGATAATTAATCCCTAGTGCTTTAAACAGGGTTAATTCTTGTACACTCCATCTGCCACCACAACTTGTGGTGGTAATAGTTGCTCCCCAACCTTTAGCACTGGCATCAGTTTGTTATGTAACCGAGGGATTCATGATAGTGATGGGGTTAGAACAATGCTGAGCATTTTCTATCCACCAGTTTAATTCTGATGTTGCTTTTCCTGGTAGTTTCATAGGCCTATCGAAATGGCCTGCATGATTTTTGAGAGCTGAAATTTTTGCTCTTTGCAGGTTTTGATAATGGAGTGGTCCAAATCGTGCTGCTGGGAACGCAGCCACTAATTTCCCAATCACTCTGGCTACTTGCCGAATGGATGGTTCCCTGATGCCAGTGAGGCTTTTGCATGCTCCCATCAAGTCTGTCACTTTGTTTGGTGGCAAGGTGATAGACATTTGAACAGAGTCAATAGTGAACCCCAAACAATCCATGGTAGTGGAGGGTTCCAATTTTGACTTATCTGGATGTATGATAAATCCCAGCTTTTGAAAAATATGTTTTGTGGTTGATACTGCCAATGTAGCCATCTCCAAATTCTCACCTACAATGAGACTATCATCAAGGTAAGCCATGACGATATGGTTATGTTCCCTTAAGTATGCTAAAGCTGGTTTTAATAATTTAGTAAACAGCCTGGGTGCTGATGACAACCCATTCGGTAAGTCCTTATACTGCCATAGCTGTCCCATCCAGACAAATTTCAGGTAATTACGATGATCCTTGTGTATTGGTACTGAATAGTATGCATCTTTAAGATCGATGCAAGCCATGTAGTGCCTATCAGAAATTAGCTGTTTGGCTGTGACAAACGTGTCCATTTTGAAATGGGCATACTGAACGGAAGTATTTAATTCGGTCAAATCTATAATGATGCGGCAACCGCCATCTTTTTTGTTTTTTGTAAATATATTTGATACGAACTCTTGAGATTCTCTGATTGTCTTCTCAATTACCCCTTTTTTGTTTAGTCTTAACAGTTCAGCATGGCCTGCTGTTCTCTCTTTTTGTGAAAATATGAACTTCCGGCTAGGCGTATGCTGAACTGGGATGGGGAGTTTGTATACAAATTCAATTTTGTAACCCTGAATACTTCCGAGTATGTAAGGATCAGAGGTAAAAGTGCTCCACACATGATGAAACAAGTGCAACCGTCCACCAACTTTTGATGAATCTAAACATGCAATGTTTTGAGGCAACCAGATCCACCTACCTCCATGGTTACCGCCGGTGTTGTGTGGGTTGTCTCTGCCCTTGTTTCTTCTGGTGTTGTGTTGCTGCGTTGTGGTGTTTGCGCATTTTCCAAGAAGGTTGGGCTGGGCCATGGTCTAAAAAAGACCACTGTGCAGGTGGGCCGGCCTTTGAGCTTTCACCACCAGGTGGTCTTTCATTGTACCGATGTCTGGTGGATGTGTAGAGGTGCTGCCGCTGCTGATAGTGGGATTTAGAGGTGTTTGGCACCTTGATCAGGCCTATAGCCTTGGCCTTCTCATCCAGGTCTTTCACCTGCTTCGGGAGGTTGTCCCCAAACAGCATATTTGGCAGCTGAATGCTACTGGTCCTGCATAATCCCGCAAATTTGGGATTAAGTGTAGGCTTAATGATGCTCTTCCTGTAACTGTTCATCTCGAACTGAGTATTACACAGTAATGCTAGAGCATCTTGTAGCTCTTCAGGCAAATCAACTCCATCAGCTGTCCTGGTTACTGCTGTGATCCCAGCAGCCAGCAGTTTAAGGATTCTCTGGAGCTTCACCTCCTGGCTCCTTATAGATGGGCTCATGTTGCCCCAGATTGTTGACTGCTGGTACATTGAGAGAATTGCAGTTCTCTGGAGCGAGGTATTTTTCAGCCGTAGAGTTTATGGCTTGCTCCCGCAGCTGGTTGGTAGCCATGTAATTTATGCTGGCTGCCAGCTTTGGGTGTATAGGCAGTCCTTTCTGTGTTGGTAGAGCATGTTTATTTACCATGCCCAACAATTCTTCTGGCACCCCTAACACAGTCGACTGTTCAGCCATTGCCCCTTCTTCAGGGTCAGCCCAGCTCTGACCCCTAATACTCCCCTGTGAAGAGGGTGAGACATTTGGCAGTCCTTGAAAGGATCCTGCCATGGGTATGCGAGGAGACCCACCGTGACTCTGCCCCTGCATAAGCAGGTCACGCTGGAGCAACTCCTCCACCATCCGCTCCATGCGGGAAAGACGCCCACCGTCGCTATCCGTGAACGGGGTGTCAACGGTCCTGTCCGACTTCTGGGTGGTTCTGCCGTCAGGCCGCGGCGTACCTTTGGTCTGTAGCGGCGATTAGTCGGGAGCTGCTGGCAGCACCTGCAGCTCTGGAGAGACGGCACGCTGCTGGCTGCTTTCCACAGCAGTGGTTTTTGCCGCTGCTCTCCTTGATTTGCGCTACTCCATGGTGTTTCCTCGTCTGAAAAACAAAACACACCCAGTCGCCATGCTCACCAGAATGATAAGTCTTACCTTCAGTAAGTTTTTTAAACTTACGCTGGAGGAGCGGCGCTCCTCCCGACTGTCGCTTCCGCAATGCGTTCGACGATATGTCGCGCATGCGTGCTGGCGGGGTCTTCACGTAGTGACTTCACGTGACTCCAAAGTAAAATGTGGATAAATGTGAGGTTATCCACTTTGGTATCAAAAACAAGAAGGCAGATTATTATCTAAATGGTGTCAGGTTGGGAAAAGGGGAAGTACAACTTGTTCATCAGTCTATGAAAGTAAGCATGCAGGTACAGCAGCAGTGAAGTAAGCGAATGGCATGTTGGCCTTTATAACAAGAGGAGTCGAGTATAGGAGCAAAGAGGTCCTTCTGCAGTTGTACATGGCCCTAGTGAGACCACACCTGGAGTATTGTGTGCAGTTTTGGTCCCCTAATTTGAGGAAGTACATACTTGCTATTGAGGGAGTGCAGCGTAGGTTTACAAGGTTAATTCCCGGGATGGCGGGACTGTCGTATGCTGAGAGAGTGGAGCGGCTGAGCTTGTACACTCTGGAATTTAGAAGGATCAGAGGGGAACTTATTGAAACATATAAGATTGTTAAGGGTTTGGACACGCTAGAGGCAGGAAACATGTTCCCGATGTTGGGGGAGTCCAGAACCAGGGGCCACAGTTTAAGAATAAGGGGTAAGCCATTTAGAATGGAGACGAGGAAACACTTTTTCTCACAGAGAGTTGTGAATCTGTGGAATTCTTTGCCTCAGAGGGCGGTGGAGGCTGGTTCTCTGGATACTTTCAAGAGAGAGCTAGATAGGGCTCTTAAAGATAGCAGGGGATATGGGGAGAAGGCAGGAACGGGGTACTGATTGTGGATGATCAGCCATGATCACATTGAATGGCAGTGCTGGCTCGAAGGGCCGAATGGCCTACTCCTGCACCTATTGTTTTTATGAAAGGTAGTAATTTCAGCAAAGAAGTTGTTGCATTGAAATTAGACTAATAAATACATTATTTTGTATCTCTTTTTTTACTGGTTTAGAGTAATCACTATTACATGGAATAGTTACATTGTTATTGTCGAGTGTACTCGTAGTTAGTCCTAGTCATACAGTGCAGAAACAGCCTTTCGGCCCATATTATCCACAACGACCAAGATGTCCATCATCTTGGACAGGTTGGGTGAGTGGGCAGATGCATGGCACATGCAGTTTAATGTGGATAAATGTGAGGTTATCCACTTTGGGAGCAAAAACAGGAAGGCAGATTATTATCTAATTGGTGTCAAGTTGGGAAAGGGGGAAGTACAACGGGATCTGGGAGGTCTTTGTTCATCAGTCAATGAAAGTGAGCATGCAGGTGCAGCAGGCAGTGAAGAAAGCGAATGACATGGTGGCCTTCATAACAAGAGGAGTTGCGTATAGGAGCAAAGAGGTCCTTCTGCAGTTGTACAGGGCCCTAGTGAGACCACACCTGGAGTATTGTGTGCAGTTTTGGTCTCTAAATTTGAGGAAGGACATTCTTGCTATTGAGGGAGTGCATACGTTTATAATAAGCATGTAAGATTATTAATGGTTTGGACATGCTAGAGGCAGGAAATGTGTTCCCGATGTTGGAGTCCAGAACCAGGGGCCACAGTTTAAGAATAAGGGGTAAGCCATGTAGAGCGTAGATGAGGAAACACTTTTTCACACGGAGTTGAGTCAGTGAAATTCTCTGCCTCAGAGGGCGGTGAAGGCCGGTTCTTTGGGTACTTTCGAGAGAGAGCTAGATAGGGCTCTTAAAGGTAGCGGAATCAGGGGAGAAGGCAGAAACTGGGTACTGTTTGTGGATGATCACAATGAATGGTGTATGCTGGCTCGAAGGACCGAATGGTCTACTCCTGTACCTATTGTCTAAACTACTCCCATTTGGACCATACACCACTTAAACCTTTCCTATCCATGTACTTGTCTAAATATCTCTTAAATGTACCTTTTCCAACTGCTTCTGTTGGGATGCAGTTTTGGAAATCTATATATTCACATAGGACAGAGTGGGGGGGGGTACATTGCTTTACATCAGAACAGAACTAACATCTAACCACTTAAGCAAATAGATACAGCAGGAAGATCGGAGACCAAACATAGTTTCCAATCATAAGCAAACAAACGGCAAACACCATTACTTTTCCTTTTCACATATAGTGCTGATTGTTACATTCAATGAGACCTACTGAGGGAGGACTGTTAGAAATAAGAATACATTAAAAACAATTCAAAATAAATAGAATCATGGCATTCTTTATTTGGTGTGCAATTGAAACCATAGATCAATTTCAAAAATACCATACATTGATTTTATGAGCTTTAAGAACGCTCAGTAGATCCATGAAAAATCTGGTCATATATTCTCAAAACCCAATGCTGCTTAATCCATCAGCATCTTCCACATACATATGGAAGATGCAATCTGGGTTCCTCACTGTATTAAATAGGAACCAAAGGGGTAAAGGCAATGTAAGTGTACAAATTTGGCTTCAACTTGACTGAAAGTAGCTTTAAAAAGTCCATAATAAATGCTTGCCAGCTTTGTTTTGACCAATTGTGGTTTGCTAGTCAATAAAGGTCTGTTTGGAATTACATAAAGAATTGATGCAAGGCTGTACCATAACAATTAGTTCAAAGGCAAATACTACTTAAGAGTATTGAAGTAAAAATATGCCAGTATGCAACTTCCCTGAACAATAATGGTTTCACGTTAGTGAGGCAGAAATTGATTCATGATTTACTTTGTCACAAAATACAAAACAAAAACCATGTAGTTTACTGTATGTTAATTGACCTGCATTAATAAGGTAAATCTAGCGTAAAAAAGTATCTTAAAATATTTGATAGTTATATGAGAGAGTGAGAGTTGTTGGTGGTAACTGAGAGAAAGATTAGAGCGAGCAAAGGCTTGAAAGAATTCTGAAGGGAGAAGAGAGGAGATGGTGAGAATGTAGGAGGAATGACTTTTTGCAGCCTTTTCTGCTCCTGGGCGCTCAGGTTGCCGTACCAAGCCACGATGCAACCGGTTAACATGCTCTCTACTGTGCACCTGTAGAAGTTCGAGAGAGACCTCCTTGATATACCGACTCTCCGTAATCTTCTCAGGAAGTAGAGGCGTTGATATAAACGGGACTGTCGGACCTCATCCTACCCCTTCCGAAGTCTACAATCAGTTCCTTGGTTTTGCTGGTGTTGAGAGCCGGGTTGTGCTGGCACCATTTGGTCAATCGGTCGATGTCACTTCTATACTCGGACTCGTCCCCATCAGTGATACGTCCCACAACAGTGGTGTCATCAGCGAACTTGATGATGGAGTTCGCACTATGTCCGGCTTCGCAGTCATGAGTATAGAGTGAACACAGCAGGGGGCTGAGTACGCAGCCTTGAGGTGCTCCTGTGATGATTGTTATTGGGAATGACACACTTTCACCAATACGGACAGACTGGTCTGTGAATGAGGAAGTCGAGGATCCAATTGCAGAGGGATGCACAGAGACCCAGATCTGAGAGCTTGATAACCAGCTCGGAGGGGATGATAGTATTAAATGCCAAGCTGTAGTCAATGAATAACAGCCTGACATATAAGTTTTTGTTGTCAAAGTGGTCCAGATCGGAGTGGAGGGCCAGTGAGATCGCATCCACTGTTGATCTGTTGTAAGCGAACTGCAGTGGGTCCAGGTTTTTGTCGAGGTAGGAGTTGATTTGTGCCAAGATCAACCTCTCAAAACACTTCATCACCACATGTCACCTTGCTCTTCTTGGGCACCGGTATTATTGATCCCCTTTTAAAGCAGGTGGGAACCTCAGACCTCAGAAGTGAGAGGTTGAAAATGTCAGTAAAAACTCTAGCCTGTTGGTCCGCACAGGTTTTCAAAACACGCATGAGTGTAATGTATCCTCCCTATGTTCCCATCAGTTTTACAACACAAGGGATAGTTTACAGTGATCAATTAACCCACCAACAAGCACATATCTAGGATGTTGGAGGAAACTAGAGCATTCAAGAGAAAACACCACAGTCATGGAGAGAATATGCAAACTCCACACTGGTAAAGTGGGAGGTCATGATTGAACCTGGTTCACTGGAGCTGTGAATAGTGCTCTTGCTGATGGTCTCGTTTTATTTTTTTTTTCTGATTTGCAGATAATGGAACCTCTTTGATTATATCCAAATTACAACTGCTAATTTTTAAACTCTGCCATTTTGAACAGCAATTTTGTTTCTGTATCCAGGGAAACTGCAGCAGGTTTTCACTGTACACCTCTAGCTGTTTAATTAGGACCTGCATCTTGTGTTTATTTTGAGACAATATTTACACCTCAGGATTAACATAGAATGCTCACCACTATACACTTACGGCTCAAAGGAATTTTGGAAGCCTGGTGATTTATGCATTGCCCATTTGGGATGTATCTTTCTGAAAATGCAATGTTATAATAATGCTTTTTGATACCTACTAACATACCAGCTGTTTTCAACATATAGTAGTTTAATTATGCTGATTTATAGTGAGATTTCAGGGTGAGCTGAAAGTTGCTTCAACTTTATGGAATTTTGTTTCCATAATACTATTGTTTACTGGACTGTATATAAATTCTTTGGAATTGGAAATTTAAATCTCAATTATGCATAATTATCTAATAAATAGACAATAGGTGCAGGAGTAGGCCATTTGGCCCTTCGAGCCAGCACCGCCATTCAATGTGATCATGGCTGATCATCCGCAATCAGTACCCCGTTCCTGCCTTTTCCCCTGCTATCTTTAAGAGCCCTATCTAGCTCTCTCTTGAAAGCATCCAGCGAACCGGCCTCCACCGCCCTCTGAGGCAGAGAATTCCACAGACTCACCAGACTTCCAAAGACATTAACATAGCACATTGTTTCTCATGTGGGTGGCGACAAGCGTAGGATGCAATACACAATCAAAGGAGAACATAGCTAATGTTATTGCTAAAATACCCAAGGATATCTGAAAAAAATTGTTCATTTTAATATCAAAGAAAAATATTACTCTTCTAAATAAAGTTTAAATAGAAAAATAACTCCTTCATTTGGGTGTCTTCTGAAAGGTTCTTCTAGTATCCACTAGGATACTCTCCAATTCTCATGTGTAACAGATTTTTATAATTTATAGTTTTATGAGTTTGCTGTATATTGTACCTCGTACTTACTGTTGCCATGGATTTTGAACATGAGCACTGGATATGCTGATGGAAGAACTGCATTATGTCATTGTCACAGCACATTACATCTTCAAGTATCTATGCCAGGACAAGTTGACTGGTCTCACGTAACAAGCTGTAAGCTGAAGAAACCTTGATCTCCTCAAAGTCATTCAAGGGAGATCAAATGGCTCAGCCCTTCTTGGTGCCGAAGATAAGAAAGTAAATTACAATAAAATGTGGCGGAGTTGCTGCAGGAGATTCTGTTTTCTCTACTACTTAGTACAGAAGTAGAAACAATTAATGCAACTTTTACAAAATTTCCCAGCAAAATACTTCAGTGAGTGTGATGAGAAACATTTCATTGGTAAATACAACGGAGGTATTTTGACATGCCATCTGTAAAATAAGTTTAGTACAGCAAAACTCTGGTATGCTCGCATTTGATTGTTCGGAAATCCTAATGACCTAACTTCAGTCTCTCTGATTTGGCTGGAATGAGTCCAGAATGGTCAGAGCCGGGACTGGAACACCAGGGGACAGGAATGTGGATAAGTTTGTATCAGGAATGCTTCTACTTTTTTCCACTTCGTATTCACTGGAAAATATATTATGCTACTTTGTAACATTAAAAAAAATATATATATATAGTTTGTTTGGATATTAATTGGAGTAATAGACTGGGATATCTGCTGGTGTGGCACCATCAAACTCCCAAGGGGGTTGTATTAATCCAGTTTTATTCTATTGGCATTACTTCGGTTCAGATAATTATTTGATCGTTTTCTGTGCAAATTGAAGCCACGCCATCCAGGCTCTTGGCTACAGTCCAGCATAAGGCTAATGGTTTAGGAGTGTACTCAGGATGTGTTGGTCTGATGGGCATGGCAATTTCTGGAAGAGACATTGAACAGAATCCCAATGGTTTGATGAAATAATTCCATGGCATTAGTTTTCAGAACAAGGGAATAATATGTGCATTCCTGTCTAATATTGGTGTTCGGTATGGGATAGTTAAAACAGTTTACCTTGTCATCAATTTTCTGACTGGGAGGGAAATTAACCTTTATTTGGTCTTCAGATATTCATTATATTTTTGCGTAATGGTAATCAAAATGTCCATGTCGGGCAGATTAAATCAAACACATTAACCGTGAATATCGAATTGTTCAGACATCAACCTTTCTTGATCTTTGTGCCGATGCAATTTCTACAAATGTGTTACACAGATCTATCTATCTGGGTGATGTGCTATGTGAAAACACCTCAATAAAGCTCCCTTTTATTGATGTGACAGAATAAATACTTGAAAGTGTTCTCCAAAGGAGATGAACTTTTACGAAAAGACACTTAAAATCTGATGCTGCTCAGATCCTAGACTCCACATTTTACTTTACAACTTTGATGCTACTACTGTACCTCTCAATGTGGTGGTCTATGTCTTTTGTATTCCATTTCAAATCAAAATAGTTGGGATTTGCATTAGATAGACAGGTCAATTATCAATACCATGAAAATGGGACCAAGACAAAGTCCCCAGTGGGTGAAGTACAAAACCGGGGGGGTAAAACCAATTCACATATATGATTCTTCAACAAATAAAGTAATGTTTCAGTGGGATTGATCAGCAGCATACTTAATTTCCCACTTTTACGAAGGCTACCAGGTCCCTACAATATTGTTTCACTGAAAAAATGGTGAGATGTGTTTTCTCAAAATGCTATCAAAAATATAATTCTTCAGTAATTCTTATAGTATTTATGTGGGGAAATTTAATAAACAATCTAAAAGAAACAACGCATTTTATCTTTTTTGACGTGTTCCCAAGTGCTGGGTGTTTTTTTGTGTGTGTGCTTTGTTTTGCTGTCAAGTTTTCCTTATTATTTGCATTCAAGATACCTGAAACAGAGCCAGCAAGTTTAAGTGCAAGTTGTAAATCTGAACAACCACAAAGGAATTTCACTGGATGCAAAAGTTAATATTTCGCAAAGCTTTGACGTTGGCGAAAAATTGTGCAATAGTTTAATTTAGTTTATTATTGTCATGTGTACTGAGGTACAGTGAAAAACGTTTTTGTTTAATGTTATACAATTACAATCGAAGCCGTCCACAGTGTAAAGGAACAGGATAAAAGATATAACGTTTAGTACAAGATAGAGTCCAGTAAGTCCAATTAAAGATAGTTTGAAGGTGTCCAATGAGGTAGGAGGGAGGTCAGGACCGCTCTCTAGTTGATGAGAGGATGGTTTAATTGCCTGATATCAGCTGGGAAGAAACTGGCCCTGAATCTGGAGGTATGCGTAAACAAACTTCTGTACCCCTTGTTCAAAAAGGGAGGGGAGAAGAGGGAGTGACTAGGATGAGACTGGTCCATTATTATGCTGGTGTACTTGCCGAAGCAGTGTGAAGTGTAGATGGACTCTACGGAAGGGAGATTGGTTTGCGTAACGGACTGGGCTGCGTTTACACTCTCTGCAATTTATGGTGGTCTTGAATGGAGCGGTTCCCAAACCATGCTGTAATACATCCCGATAATATGCTTTCTACAGCACATCTGTAGAAGTTTGTGAGGTGGTGGGGACATGTCAAACTTTCAAAGCCTTCTAAGGAAATAGAGGTGTCGGTGTCCTTTCTTGACCATCGCACTGATGTGGCTGGTCCAGGACAAATTGCTGGTGATATTTATTCCTCAGAACTTGAAGCAATCAACCATCTCTACTTCTATGCCATCAATATATACCGGGGTATGTGTGCTGTTTCGATTCCTGAAGTTGATCGCAATCTCCTTTGTCTTGTTGACATTGAGGGAGAGGTTGTTGTCTTGGCACCAGGTTACAAGGTTCACCATCTTGTACATTGCCTCATCATTATTCGATACTTGGCCCACTACTTGGGGCTTTCTAGAGCATCTGTAGTCGCTTGTCTCTCCGTTCACAGTTGCTAGCCACTGAAGAGATTTTGTTTTGGAAACTGACAAGGCAATCTTAAGTGACCCCTTAAGATGAATCAGCAGCTGCAGTATTAGTACTGTTTTGAGAAAAAAAATTGTAGAAATGCATCTCCACCTGTAAATGGGATTCAAGGGAAATAGGGTCTCTTTATGGAAAAAATGTGATATGGGAGGTTTTCCTGGACCATAATTCCATTGTAATGCAAAAATCGCCTGTATAATATTCTGGCCAACTTTCGATCACCAGTGTACCTGGAGGTGAATGTGTATATTTTGGCATCTTGCATCCTCTTATGGAATCCTGCAGGTACATTTGTTCATTCAAAAGGATATTGGTAATTGGCAGTGACTCTGCAAAAATGTTGTAATGGAAGACGCCATGCAGGAGTGACTTCGACTTGGTAGAAGACTTTAGGTTGCACTTTAACAACACAAGGCAATTAGAGTTTCTGCTTCACAAATTGAAAATGAGACATTGCTTCAGTGGAAATATGTACAATTTTTCATAAAGGATCATTGAGTATTAAATTCTAGGGGTTACTGATATTGCATATCAATCAGCTTCTGATGCCAATAAATGGATCATCATCGAGTCATAGAGCTTGGAAACAGGCTCTTCGGCCCAACTTGCCAACATGTCCCAGCTACACTAGTCCCAATTTTGTGTGGTTAATCATTTATTTGCAGAACAACCATTTTACGTGAGATCCTTCAGGTTATTACCTTTAGGACCAAATACTATTAATTGTTTTAAAAGGTTGCTGCGATTTTACTTCGGAGTCATGTGAGTGACTTCGTGAAGACCCCGCCAGCACGCATGCGCGGCATATCGGCGCGCGCACTCGCACCGGCAGGCGGGGGGGGGGGGGAGTGCGCTCTCTCCTCCGGCTCCTTCACAAGACCGGCAGGTAAGTATTACCTTTTTCTTCACAGCATGGACAAGGGCCGGAGGACGACGCTATCAAGGAGCTGAGCTGCGGCCAGCCAACGGCCCTTGTCCCCGGAGCTGCAAGGAACGCCGGCAGCTTCAACGCATGGTGGGGGCAGGAATGCGGAAGTCGGGCGCTCCCGCTGATTCAGGGGCCAACTCACCCGAATGGGTTACCGCTCCGGATGCAACGGGTCCAGACTCCGAGCCCCCGTCCCCCAAGAGAAGAAGGGGGGATACAGGTACGTGGCTAGGGGTCTTGTTCTTCACAGGCAACCTCTCCCCGAGCTCCAGAAGACCCGAGGGGGCTGGGCCGGGCGACAGCCGCACGACAGGGGAGCCCTGCAATGTGCATAACGTACCACAGCCAGGGAATCTGCCGTAGTGCAGCCTGGCAACATCACTGCTGCGTTGAGTAGGCCTGCTGGAGCAGATACCGCCGACAACACACCCGTCAGTCTGCGGTCAAGTGCGGAGGTGGCAGCAGGAAGCGGTCGGTCAGCTCAGCTCTGCGAGCGGCCGACCATGCGCCTCCATGCTAAAAGATGGGCAAGAGTGGAGGTAAGCCTGCACGGACTCCGGGGAGCCAGGTTCCGGGGGCCGGCGCCGATTCAACTCACCTGCCTTCTTATCAAACAGGTGGGCCGCCACAGTCTCGGAGAAGACAGACTAGCGGAGAGTCCGTGCGGGAGTCGTATGATCTTACTTGGGCTGTAGGTCACGACGACCTGCCATTGGACCTTATGGAGGTGTGGTCCGATGGTGGAAGTCCCAGTGAGTTCGCAGGGCCTGGGGAAGTCGGCTTGTCCGCTGCGTATAGCAGGGACGGTCGCATAGAGCGGTTGGAGCTCTTAGTGGTGCAATGCCTCCAGCGGGACCGGGAACGAGAAGAGCGGGACTCGCGGGCATCCATTAGCCGTGCAAGGACACCACTCAGCACCTCATCGTCTCCAGCCAGAAGCATTAATGATTGCCCAGCTGCTGTGTTTGAAGACGACCCGGGACAGCCAGTGACCGCTGAGCCAGAGCATGAGGAGGATATGCTGGATGTGGTGAGTGAAGTTTGCCGTTTCCACCCAGACAGGTGAACCCCTGCACCACGAATTGGCGGGCACCATTGATTGCCTAATTACGCACCAACTCCGGAGTCAGGTTCTCAATAATACCTTGGAGAAAGGTTCTCCACGGGCATAACGGCGTTTGCTAGGACCCTGGTCGGGGATAATGTGTCCAGTAAATAGCATGATGCACTGGCACTCCTATGCAACGCCCAGTATGAGATAAACTGCCTGCGTAAGAGCTTCATATAGCCCACACTCAACCCCAAATTCGCGGGGTTGTGCCGACCATTACCGCTCCACCGCCGCATCAGTTGTTTGGAGACCTGTCCAAACAGGTGAAGGGACTGGACAAAGGAGGCCAAAACAGCGGGCCTCATGAAACTCCATCGGCCAGAGTTCACCCATATCACCGGCAAACTAATGAGGGGAGTGTTCAACACCAACCCTCCACGACCCAGATATACAGTAACGTGGGATGTGGGGATCGTGCTGACCCTACTGAGGAGCTGGGCTCCAATAGATGAGCTACCATTGAAACAGCTCACCCTCAAGGTGGTGATGCTTATGGCACTGACTACAGCCCAAAGAGCCCAGACGTTACAGAAAATGCGACTGGACAGCATGGTGGCCACCCCTGGTCAAATAAATTTATTTGTCAAAGAATTATTAAAACAGCACAGGCCAGGGGCGCATGGGCTGCAGTTGGAATTTCGGGCGTACCCTGTAGATGCCACTCTCTGCATAGTCACCCATCTCCACCATTACATCCGAGTTACTGGAGTTATTAGGATGAAGGAACAGGGACTCCTCATCAGTCATAAACCTCCGCATCATCGGGTGACTACACAGACGATCTCCAGGTGGCTCAGGGTGGTGCTGGATGCAGCAGGAGTTGCTACTAACATTTTTAAGTCTCATTCCACCAGGGCTGCATCCATATCAGCGGCGAGAGCCATGGAGGTGCCCATGGACCACATTCTCGCCACCGCGGGCTGGGCCAGTGGGGAAAACCTTTCAACGGTTCTATAACAAGCCTCTGGCCGCCCCTGCGACATTCGCAGAAGCTATCCTGGGTACCGCTCAGTAAATGTCTGGCCCCGATTTAGGGGTTTGTTGTTTATTTGATTAATAAATTGTGTTGATTTTTCAGCCAGTTTCGACTGAACTCCATTAAACAGCCTTCCTCCATCAGACTGGCGGCAGTGTGATAAGCATGGACGTTGTCCAGGGCGTGAAATCACAGAGCTTTGAAATCTTCACGAAGTCACTCACGTGACTCCGAAGTAAAATAGTAAGATTAAACGAGAACTTGCCAAGTTTGAAGGTTGATCTGTATTTTACGAGGAGTCGCGGTGAGGGATTTCGTGCCCACCGCTCCCACCCTCTATCATAAGGTCAACCAGGTAGTTCTACGTTTTCATCTTACTATTTTTTAGTCATGGTTTGGTTCTGTGATTCCACACCGCTGCTTTGAAGGATGCCGCGCATGCGTGCTGGCGGGGTCTTCACGAAATCCCTCACCGCGACTCCTCGTAAAATACAGATCAACCTTCAAACTTGGCAAGTTCTCGTTTAATCTTACTATTACTGCTGAATAATTATCCACAGGCCTGGTCAACTGATCTACAGACTAGTTTGAATCCTATTACAGCTACTGAAATTTGAATTTAAGCAACAAATTCAGGAAAGATTTCCATTAGTAGTGGCTACGAAGAATCTGCAGGACTATTGTGTTTTTAAATAAAAGATCTGTTTCATTGGTATCTTATCAAGAAATAAATATTCACTCTGACCAACGTGTGTCTGGCTTTTGGTGCAATTTTGTTTTGGGGGTGGGGGGGGGGGGTAATTGTAAATATATGCAAGCAATGTCAATTATGACCATGTTACATTAATAATTTTTGCTTAGAAAAGGTTGTTTGTGAGTTGGCATGTGGACCAAGAAACTTGTGTGTTCTGTGAAAATTTCATCCCAAAGACTGGAGTGATAAAATTGCCCTCGCCCCTTTTTGTTATACTAATGTTCCCTTGATAATTCATGAATCTTGGAACAAGTTTGCAGTAAACCTCCTTTTTTTCTTTCCCCTCAAATGATCTTCATTGAAAAATGTGTTACAGTTGAAGCCATTATCATTTGTCAATAGCTGAGCAAGCTGTCAGTAAATTTGCAAAGATAATATTGCAGGATGCTAGAGGGTTGTTGAATTGAAACTTTGCAAAAAAAAGTGATTGGAGTGTGTATAAGCGGATATTTATAACCATTGCAAATTTTATTTGAAATGTATTCGAGCCAGCACCGCCATTCGTCAACCGTCATCGTTGATCATCCAGAATCACTACCCTGTTCCTGCTTTCTCCCAGATAATGAATGACCATTGCCACCAAGGGAACCTACCGTGGCACTACTATTACTAGTGACCCATAATTAATATTTATGAATCACTATTGACCAGACTTTAACTGAAACGGACTTGTCTAGATTGTTGATATGAGAGCAGGCCAGAAGCCAGTGGTTAGTGACTTGTGTGCTGAAGTCCCAATGCCTTTCACCGGGAATGAATCGGGAACTGATGGCACATTCCTCCCTAGCCTGGGTGAGTATATCACAAACAATTCTCAAGAAGCAAAGTATCACTCAGGACAAGGCAACTTACTTAAATGAAATTCCATGGACTAGCCTGAGCATTTGTTTCCATCCACTACCGGCTGCACAGGGTTTTGTCTATACAATGCACTACAGCTGTTTGCCCAGATATTCCAACAGCACATTCTGAACCTGCAATTTCTACCTCCATGAAGAACAAGGGCAGCAGGCACAAGCAAACCCCACAACCTGAGATTTCCCTGCAAGGCAGGCACCAATCTTTTTTGGAAATATGTCACTGGGTCTAAATCCTTCAACTCTCTACCCAACAACACTGTGGTTGTGCCTTCACCTGGAAGGCTGAAGTGGTTCAAAAAGGTGGCTCACCAATGTTTCAAGAACGGTGGAAATTAGTACAAGCGTTACTTGTGACATCCTTTTTAAAAAAAATGAGTATAGATAAAAGACAATCAATTGACTCTTGCCTGAGTAGATAAAAGACAATCAATTGACTCTTGCCTGAGTAACTGCATAATATCTGCAGGAGCCCATTCAGAATCTAAATAATGCCTTTAAATCGATTCTTTGACATTCTATGTAGAGGGAAGCTGGAATTCGTTAACTTTTATCCATTCAATTTCCAATTTCTATTATGATTCTTTATCACTGAATGTAGGCTTTGGTGCAGATGGTTCTGATATAATTGTTCAGGTTATGAGCTTTCATGCGAGATAAACTTGACAGATGTTCAATCTTGCCACAGTGTTGGAGTAACTCCGTGGGTGAGGCAGTATCTCTGGCGAACATGGATGGGTGACATTTGGAGTCTGGGTCCTTCAGGACTGCAGTTCCGTGTCCAGATATTACATCTTCATTGGTTCTAATTGATTGGATCTGACATTGAAGGTTTGCTTCAGCAAATTCAGTTTTTGAAGCTGCCAGCAATTGGTATCTCCTGTAAAAAATGTCAGTATTATATTAAGGCCTCATTTGGTGTTGAGCCTTTATTAGGGTGTGGTCGTTACCAACTATCCTCCTTGGTAGTTTTGTATTGATGTCATTTAAACGTGGATGACTATTTGGCTAATAGAATAAAAAGTCCTGATGCAGGGTCACTTCATGAAATGTTGATAATTCCTTTATCTACACATATACTGCTCGACTGATTGAGTTCTGCCAGCAGTTTGTTGCTCCAGTTGCCAGCATCTGCAATCTCTTCTGTCTCCTGAATAAAGGCCAGACTAAACCGTTTTACCCTCCCAGGACTATCATGAGCAATACAACAAGCCATACAAGTGCTGGCAGTGAGATGGCAAGGCCAGTTGTATACATCTGTATATTCAGTAGACCCTAAATTAATGTAGGGGTGGGTGTTCCACCCAGGAAATTTAAATAAAAAATGAGAACCTTATTTGCAATTAATATTTTGGAAAAAGTTGCCCTTCAAAAAAAAAAAGACTTGCTCTGATCATAAAACTGAGGATCATTGTGCAGTAAGCCTGAAATTAGTGGTTTACCATGAAAATAATGGATTTTACTTCGGAGTCACGCGAGTGACTACGTGAAGACCCCGTCCAGCTCGCATGCGCGAAATTAGCGTTCATGCAGTGCACCCGCGACGGACGGGAGTTCAAGGCGCTCCCGCTACAAATTGAAAAGTCGGGCCGACAGGTAAGTTTTACCGTGGCCGTGTGTCTTTTTCTCTGTGGTCTGCTTGTTTTCAGAAAGAATGAGCAAGACCAGAGGAAAGAAGTCTGCAGCTCGCCCCCGTTCGTCCTCCGTTGAGGAATGCTCTTTGGAGGGGGGGCAAGAGGCGGCGGGTATAACTACCGAGCCGAGCCCAGCACCGCTCGTGCAGCCTGAGCAGCGGTCTGGAGGTACCTGCAGCCAGAACCGGGCGGTAGTGTCCGACGATTCGGATGAAGATGCCACACCGCTCGAGAGCGACACAGGCAGCCGCCTAAGCTGCATGGAACAGCTTATGGAGCAATTGCTCCAGCGAGATCTGCTGAGAGAGCAGCAGCAGACTCGCCAAGGGAGCTCAGGCACTCCCGCAGTGCCCTTTACGGCACTGGCCATTGCTTCACCTTCTTTTGAAGGCAGCATTGGCGACCAGGTCTGGGCTGGTCAAGAAGAGGGGTCACTGGCTGAAGATGTCGGGAGTACGCAGGGTGTACAGGATCAGGAAGAGCTGCTGGGTGTGGTCAACCGCTACGTGGCCATTCCACAAGCAGGTCGGCCGTTAGAGCCGAAACTTGCAGCCAGCATTAACCACCTGTCCTCAAAACCCCTACAAGAACAGGTGGTCAATGAGGCTCTTGAACAATATACAGCCCCAGTAAATTGTACATCATTGAATGTACCAGCTGTAAACAGCCAAATTTGGGGACATTTGGGGCAGAACATCAGGAACCTGGAGTTGAAGCTCTAGAAAATCCTTAAATTACTAACTGCAGGAATAACATCATATGCTCGGTCCATTGATGGTGTGGACATCTCCACAAATCAGCAAGACACATTAGCTCTGCTGTGCACCACTCAATATGAAATAAATAATTTACGGAAGGAAATCATCAAGCCTGCCCTCAACCCTAAATTTGCGGGACTTTGCAAAACACCGGGTTCAGAACCTCCTATTCTGCTCTTTGGGAAAGACCTTCCAAAAAAGGTGAAAGACCTAGAGGAAGAATCCAAGACCTTTGGTCTCGTGAGGGCAGGTTTGGGACCGAGCAGACCTAACAAACCCAGGCGGCAGTACCCCATGGCGTCCACCAGTCGTCGACCACACTATGGGACTGGTGAAAGCTCGGGGTCCGCAACCATTCCCCGTAAGCCTTTTTTAGGCCAGGGCCCAGAGCGGACCCCATGGAAAATGCGCCACCCCCAACAACATCAACATCAACCCTCTACAGCCCAGCAGACGCCTCATCGCCCAGCGAAGAGGCAGAAGAAGCACCAATAACCATGGAGGTAGGTGGGTCTGGTTCCTCTCAGCATATGAGCAGTAGGGGCTCTATACTAACAGGGGGGAGATTGCACTTGTTTTTGGATGCATGGGAATCCATCACTAATGACAAGTATATACTCAGCAGCGTTCATGGCTACAAAATTGACTTTGTTCATGAAAACATTCTGCCAGTTCAGCATATATACCCAAAGGGTATTCACCCTCTCAGTCAAAGAGAAACAAAAGGGTCAAGCTGAACTGATGAGGTTACAAGCAAAAGGTGTTATTGAAAGAACAAAACATGAACCTTTGGAATTTGTGTCCAATATTTTCACTAAAATCAAAAAAGATGGTGGACGTCGCATCATCATTGACTTAACTACTTTAAACAAGTCTGTCAGGTATATACATTTCAAGATGGATACTTTTGAAACAGCCAGACTGTTGGTTTCTAGAGGGTACTTTCTAGCAAGCATTGATTTAAAAGATGCCTACTACTCAGTACCCATACACAAGGAGCATCGTAAATACTTAAAATTTATCTGGATGAAAAAGCTATGGCAATTTAAAGCCTTACCAAATGGGCTAACCTCCGCTCCAAGGCTGTTCACTAAAATCTTAAAACCCGCCTTGGCATTATTGAGGAAACAAAAGCATATAGTCATGGCGTATTTAGACGACATTTTAATAGTAGGGAAAACCTTGGAGACAGCCATTTTGGCAGTTGCAGCCACCAAACGTTTGTTTGAAACTTTGGGGTTTGTCATACATCCAGATAAATCCAATTTTACACCGTCCACTGCCATGGACTATCTTGGATTTACGATTGATACTGTTCGCATGATTGTAACTCTGCCGAAGGGGAAAGCATCAGAATTGGCACTATCATGCAACAAACTCATGAATAAACATCAGCCAAACCATACGGGAGGTAGCCAGAGTTATTGGCAAAATGGTAGCAGCTTTCCAGCTGTACAATTTGGGCCTTTGCACTATCAAAATTTGCAAAGAGCAAAAGTGCATGCACTAAAGCAAAACTCAGGTCACTTTGACCGAGCTATGAGTTTAACTGCTGAATCCATTCCAGAGTTACAATGGTGGGCAAGGAACGTAAGGCTCAGCTCCAGTCCCATAATAATCACCAACCCAGTATTAAACCATTCAAACGGATGCCAGTGCTTTGGGCTGGGGAGCAAACTAACATGCAATCCAGCACAGGGGGCAGATGGACTAAATTTGAATCATCTTGCCTACAGACACGGGGTATCAACTACTTAGAAATGTTGGGTGCGTTTTATGGGTTAAATGCATATTCATCTAATACGCATCATGCACATGTCCGGTTGCAATTAGATAATATCACGGTGGTGGCTTATATCAACCACATGGGTGGTGTAAAGTCGATATCGTGTGACAATTTGGTCAACCTAATCTGGCAATGGTGTGTTGAAAGACATTTTGGTTATCAGCAACTTACCTACCAGGTAAGCAAAATACAGTGGCAGACACCAGGTCACGCAGATTCAATGATAACATCGAATGGATGTTAAAACCCAAAATATTTGCTGAAATTACAAAGCAATATGGCACACCAGATATCGATCTATTTGCATCCAGGCTGAATCACCAGGTACCAACGTATGTCGCTTGGGAACCAGACCCTGAGGCAGCAGCAGTTGATGCATTCTCGCTGCATTGGGGGAAAATGTTCTTTTATGCTTTTCCTCCCTTCTGCCTCATCAGTCGGGTATTACGCAAGATTCAGTTGGATTCCGCTTCAGGAATCTTGATAATACCCGACTGGCCTACACAGCCATCGTTCCCAGTGGCCCTCGACATGGCTGTTGAAACACCGTTGTAATTCCCCAGCAGTCAGAGTTATTAATCCACCCAGTGTCAGGCATTAGTCACCCGTGCCATGACAGAGTCAATCTCCTGGCTTGCAGATTCTAAAAAGACCTCTACTGGGCCTGGGACTGTCTGAGGACGCCATCAACATGATGACCGCATCCCACCGGGAGTCCACCAGGAGACAATACCTGACCAACATAAGAAAATGGGAACGGTATTGCTCCAAAACAGGAACTACCTACACTACAGCTACAGCCACCAGTGTTGTGGAGTTTCTGGTTGGATTACATCGGGAAGGACTCAGCTACAGCGCCATTAATACAGCCAGGAGTGCGTTGTCAGCTTATTTGGTTCCAGCAGCAGGACAACTGACTTTGGGGGTCCCATCCACTAGTGGTCAAAATCATGAGGGGCATTTTTAACACCAATTCCCCTAGGCCTAGGCACACTCAGATCTGGGGTGTCAGCGTTGTACTCACGTACCTTAGGGGATGGCCACCACCCAGGTCACTCACGCTGGAACAACTTACACTGAAATCAGTCATGCTCATGGCACTAGTGTCAGCTCAAAGGGTACAGTCCCTCCACCTTCTGAGGCTGGACAGCATGACAGAGTCATTGGACTGTATCACATTTCACACTCAGGGACTGGTCAAACAAACTAGACCAGGTACCACGCCTCCAGTAATGGAGTTCTGGGCATATTCACCTGACCCACGGTTGTGTGCCAAGACCCATCTCGCCAATTACATAGACACAACATACAATTTAAGAGGGAGAGAAAAAGCCTTATGGATAAGCCACAAGAATCCTCATGGTCAGGTGACGAGCCAAACCATTTCAAGATGGCTCAAGCAGGTGCTTAAGTCCGCGGGAGTCGATACTAATGTTTACAAATCTCATTCCACCAGGGCTGCATCTACGTCGGCGGCTAGGCGAATGGATGTGCCTATGGACCATATTCTGGCCAGAGCAGGATGGTCCTCGGAAAGAACTTTCCAAAGGTTTTATAATAAGCCGCTGGCGGAACCTGCTACATTTGCAGACAGAATTTTAGAGTCTGCAGCTAATTTAATTTAAGCCGGGGGAGCTCTCTGTTTTTTTGTTTTCATTAATAAACCTTTATTGTTCACAAACGGGTTATTGTTCATTGTATAACATGCTTTCTCCCTCTAAGGTCTTCAGGCAGTGAGTGAAAGCATGAGCTGGTACACGGTTCGGATTCACAGAGCTTTGAAGTCTTCACGTAGTCACTCACGTGACTCTGAAGTAAAATAGTAAGATTAAATGAGAACTTACCAGTTCGAAGTTTGATCTGTATTTTATGAGGAGTTACGATGAGGGATTACGTGCCCTCCGCTCCCACCCTCTATTATACAGATCAACTGGTAATTAAGTTCTTATTTTTTCTTTACTATATTTATTTCAATTGTTGTGTTTTTCTGTGAATCCACACCGCTGCTTTGAAGAAATGTCGCGCATGCATGCTGGACGGGGGTCTTCACGTAATCCCTCATCGTAACTCCTCATAAAATACAGATCAAACTTCGAACTGGTAAGTTCTCATTTAATCTTACTATTCTCAGTTATTCTTTCCTTGCATTGATGAAATGAAAATATTTTGGGAGATTGCCATGGAAATTAATGTATTTAAAGTTAAATCTTATGACTAGAAACATGTTTATAGCTTATTTGATGCAATTTAAGAGATCATCAACTTGCGGAAATTACCCAACATGACATAAAGTATCTTCCTTAGTTATTCTAGCTCTAGCCATTTCCTTCCTCATTTCTATGCAATTCTGTTGGCTAGATCAGGGTCTCCAAACTATGGCCCACTCGCCACATCCGGCCCGCCACGAGATTTTATCCGGCCCGCAGCAAGCTCTTATCACGTACCGTGCAGCGGGCTATTTAGCGAGTTCCGTGCTAGCGAGATATAAACAGCGCCTCCCCTCCCGTCTTTACTTGACTGCAGGGGTGTGGCCTCTCCCGGCCCCGGTTCCCGCACCGGCTGGAACCCAGGGGCAGGGGAGACACCGCATCGGGTACCCTCTGCCTCTCCCTCCCCCCGGCTCTAGGACGCTCGCCTCCCCCCACCAGACATCATCGCCGTTCCGACGGGGGAGGGGGGAGGGGGAGAAGGGGAGGGGGAGAAGGGGAGGGACAGAGGGAGGGTGAGAGAGGGGGGGAGGGTCTTCAGCGGCTAACTGGATGGATTGTGGACATTTATAAGGTTAGATTTCTGTCAATATAAGTTTGGTGGGAGGGAATGGCAGGGCTAGGGGTTACTTGGATCATGAGCTGCTATGTTGTTTTCCTGGTTAGACTTCTTAAACTGCAGCTCCTCACACTTAACTGCATCAAACTCAATTTGTCATTCCTCTTGTATACCAAGCTGATCAAGATCCTGCTGTAATTCATGATAACCTGTGAAGGAAAGAACTGCAGATGCTGGTTTAAATCAAAGATAGACACAAAATGCTGGAGTAACTCAGCGGGACAGACATTTCACTGGAGAGAAGAAATGGGTGACATTTTGGGTTAAGACCCTTCTTCAGACTGATGTCAGGGGAGTCGGCGGTACAGATAAAATGTAGCCGGAGACAGTAGGACTGGTAGGAGAATTGGGAAAGAGAGAGGGAAAGCAAGGGCTACTTGAAGTTAGATAAGTCAATGTTGCTGGGGTGTAAGCTACCCAAGCAAAATATGAGGTGCTGTTCCTCCAATATGCGCTGGGCCTCACTCTGACAATGGATGAGGCCCAGGACAGAAAGGTCAATGTGGGAATGGGAGGGGGAGTTTAGGCATCCGGGAGATCAGATAGTCTTAGGTGGACTAAACGGAGGTGTTCAGCAACAAGATCGCTGAGCCTGTGCTTGGTCTCGCCAATAGACAGGAGTGCACATCTGGAACACTGGAACAGTAGATGAGGTTGGAGGAGGTACAAGTGAACCTCTGCCTCACCTGAAAAGACTGTCAGGGTCCTTTGATAGAGTCAAGGGTGGAGGTATAGGGACAGGTGTTGCATCTCCTGCGGTTGCAGGGAATGTACCTTGGGAGGGGGTGGTTTGGCTGGGAAGGGATCAGTTGACAGGGAGTTGCGGAGGGAATGGTCTCTGCGGAAAGCAGAAAGGGGAGGAGATGGGAAGATGTGGGAAGTAGTGGGATCCCGTTGGAGGTGGCGACAATGTCGGAAGATTATGTGTTGTATGCGGCGGCTGATGGGATGGAAGGTGAGGACAAGGGGAACTCTGTCCTTGTTACGAATGGGGGAGGGTGGGGGAGCAAGAGTGCAGCTATGGGATATTGAGGAGACCCTAATGAGAGCCTCATCTAAAATGGGAAAGTGGAACCCCAGTTCCTTAAAGAATGAGGACATCTCCGCTGACCAGGTTTGGAACATCCCATCTTGGGCACTTAGCCATGGAGACCATCCCTAATCAACCGCTGCCTTTACAAATGCATGTGTAACATATCCTTCAGAATCCCCTCCAATAACTTGGCGATCACAGATGTTAGTTATTAGGCTTATTGGTCTATAGTTCCCAGATATTTCTTTGGAGCCCTTCTTAAATCTAAGCACATGTTTAGCCGTCATCTCTGGTTTGTCACCCACAGCTAATGATGATACATACATTTTAGCCAGGGTTCCTGCAATTGTTTTCTTTAGCTTCCCACAGTGTTCTTGGAAATGCCTGATCAGGCTCGGAAATTTATTTTCTTTCCTATGTTTTAAGACGTTCAGCAGCAGCTCTAATGCTGGCTATCCCCAAGACAGCTCAGGCTCTCATATCTTGGGGATATTGGGAGAGGTTGAGCAGGCTAGGACTATATTCCTCGGTGCACAGGTGGATAGGGAGTGATCTTGGAGATGTACAAAATTATGGGAGGGATTGATTGGGTACATACATAGAGTATCTTGCCCAGAATAGGGGCAACGAGAACGAGAGGACATGGGTTTAAGGTGAAGGGGGCAAGATTTAATAAGATTTAATGGGTTATTTTACACAAAGGGTGGTGGGTGTATGGAACAACCTGCCGGAGGAGATAATTAAGGCAGGTATTATCGCAACATTTAAGAAACATTTAGATAGGTTCTTAGAAAGGATAGGTTTAAAGGGATATGGGACATATGCAGGCAGGAGGGATAAATGTAAGTGAGACATGTTGGTTGGTGTGAGCAAGTTGGGCAGAAGAGCCTGATTCTACATCTCGGACCCGCAAACGCTCAGCATAGGAGCGACGCAAGGCTGCGTACTCTCTCCTCTCCTCTACTCTCTCTACACCAATGACTGCACCTCCACAGCCACCTCTGTCAAGCTTCTCAAGTTTGTGGATGACACAACCCTGATTGGACTGATCCAGGATCGGGAGGAATCTGCCTACAGACAGAAAGTGTCACAGCTGGCGTCCTGGTGCCATCGCAACAACCTAGAGCTCAATGCCCTTAAGACAGTGGAATTGATTGTAGACTTTAGGAGCTTCCCCTCCCCTCACTCCACTCACCATCAACAACACCACTGTCACACCTGTGGAGTCTTAAGTTCCTGGGAACCATCATCTCCAAGGACCTTAAGTGGGGGGCTACCATCGACTCCACAGTCAAAAAGGCACATTAAAGGATAAACTATGGCAGCTGAGGAAGCACAATCTGCCACAGGCAATGATGGTCCAATTCTATACGGCCATCGTAAAGTCTTCACCTTCTCCATCATGGTCTGGTTTGGCTTGGCCACCAAGCACGACACCTGGAGGCTGCAGGGAATCATCTGATCAGCAGAGAAGGTTATTGGCTGCAACCTTCCCTCCATTGATGAACTGTACACTGCAAGGGTCATGAAGCGAGCAGGCAAGATCATCTCTGACCCCTCTCACCCTGGCCACAAACTTTCTGAATCACTTCCCACTAGAAGACGACTCCGGACTGTCAAAGCTGCCACCGCCAGACATAAAAAACAGTTTTTATCCATGAGTAGTTGCTCTACTCAACAGCCAAAAATCGGTAGCCTCCCTTTGATCTGGTATTTTGTTGGTTCACATGCTTGATCAATTGTGTTTTATCAATCATGTTTTATTGTTATTAATGTTTAATGTTGTTACTTGTGGACGGAGCACCAAGGCAAATTCCTTGTATGTGAAACTTGGCCAAAAACGTACTTACTTACTTATGCTGAATGACTATGGCATCTCCCATTAATTTTCCAGTTCCCTAATGTTCACATCTTCCTCCATGGTTAAAACGGAGACAAGATATTAATTTTTGTGGCTCCATGCGTAGATGTCCACACTGGTGTTTTGAGGGGTCCTATTCATTCCCTAATTCATTTTTCCCTTGATATACTTATAAATTTTGAGAATTAAGAAATAAGTGGCTGACAAGGATGTCTTTCGAAGACTGCATAGTCACAACATTCTGGTCCTGAACTTTCCCTCCTTTCGAACTGAATGTGTACTCCATGTATTTAGTACAGTACACATTGTTCTTCATGGTTTGAAAGCTTGGTATATGTGATTCATTTCAGAGAGAAATTAAGCTGAGCTTTCAGCTGATGGTTTTCTACATGCTTTCAAGGTGAACATTTAGTTATTTAGAAAATTATATTATTTATTCAGTACGTTGAAACAAAGAACTGCAGTTTACATTACAAAGACAATATTGAAGTAACTCAGCGGGTTAGACAGCATCCCTGGAGAACATTGTTGGTGACATTTTGGGTTGGGACCCTTCTTCAAACGTATTCTCTAGCTCAGATGGTATTTTTAACTAGCCTCAGACTCAAATAAACTTAAAGGAGAAATTTGTAAAACTATATGTGATAATGTGCTTCTGATTATTTTATTCTCAAGCTTTCATATTGTGTAGATTTAGTCGTACCTGCAGTGTATGACCAAGTGTGTGTCAAATTTGACAAAATACTCTGCACACTGCGTTAGATATTGCAACGGCTTGTTCATAAGAACAGAACTTGCAACTTTTGTTGTGTCTTGCCTACTGGAGATTAAACTGAGGATAAGAGACTTCAATCGAAGAGTGAGTAAGGTCAATTGTTCCACTCTGTCTAGAGCAAATTTAGGAATTTAATTAAAACACTTATTTTCAAGTGGTATTTCTAACGGAAGTCTGATCTGCCTGTTGAAATAAATGCTGGGGTATGTCTTTTATTTTGTTTCTGTTACATTCTCTAATTTGTGAACCATGATATTTTAAGTCGTACAATTATTCGCTCTCAACTATTTTTCATGGTTATGGGTTAAATTTCCACTGTAGAGAATTGTGTGCAAATATTTAGATTGGCACAAAGTACTGAGGAATTACTGCACTGTTGGAGATGCTGTTTTACAGAGGAGACATTAAGTATACCTTGCTACTTTCTCTTTGGTGGGCCATTAGGGTGCCCAGGTAAAAGTCTGAAGAAAGATAAGGATGTCAATATTCATCATTCAATTAAAGTTGCATGCTGTGAGAGTTTGTGGTGTTATTCCCTCATTAAAACATTTGATCACACTTCAAAGTCCTTGCTGACTGAAGACCCTGGGACATTGAATCAAATACATTCATTTTTTCCCCACCTGTGGTCCTGAAGGCTCTCATTTGGGTAATTTTACTTTATTTATCTCTGTGGGAATAAAGTGGCAGTTGAGGCCATTGTGAAATCTGCAGAATCTTACATATGTGGAACAGGTATTTAACAGAATTGTCAGGATAGATCATTTGGATAGTTGTATGTTTTTTACTATTTACACTAGATTTCTGTGTGCTTCCAAAAGAAGAAGCATGAAGAAGCATCCTTGTGTTTCTCCATTTTGAGCAATGGGGCCAGGATTCCCATGAACCATTGAAGTTTGCACCTATTCAAGGATGCTTTGAGAAAGCCTTTAAATTGTTTCCTGCTAATGTCTACTGACATCTTGGACTATGTTCTCACTCATGGCAATGTTATTGTTAAACTGAGTTCTTTTGTCAATCTAAATTCAAGAAAACTTGACTCAAACACTTGTTGCTGTTGAAATCGATTCTTTACTACAGCGCTGGATAATTCTTTAAACCTTCCAACACAGAGCTGAAAGCTCCGGGGCAGGTCCAAAGAATTAGTGACTCTGGTACAAACTCAAGGCATTATATAGGTATTAGATATTTCTGACACAGAAGGTATGACAAACTAGTAACCAATCATCTGAGTCCTTCTGGTGATTTACAACAGCAGTCACATGATCCCCCTTCTCTGGCTTCATTTTACAACCTTCGTTTGCCTGTGGTTTAACTTTGTTTAGAATTATTTTATTTCAACAAAGCAAAACCCCAGTAGGCTCAATTATCAAAGACCACTCCTCAAAATATAATATACACATATAATACAATGATCACACAAGTCATACAAAGAAACACATTTTCCATACCAAGAAGAAAGATATTTTTATGTCTAAACAAGGTCTAATGTTTACAATCCTACTTAGACACAATACATTTCATAAATGGTTTCACTACAGTTTTACAGTTTAAAATACCATTACCTATGTATTATAAACATTAATTATATGTTTGTCGAATTACACAGCTTCTAAGTTAAATTTCAAACCCACACACACCTCCCAACTGCAAGCATACATGGGTCGTAAATCTGTCAACTTAAATGATGACAAGTGTTTTGGGCCAGGATACAGCTTCATTCTAACTTACAGCCTCCTCTTTTCCTGCTATCTGTGGGAGATGGAATTTTAATCTTATCTGCAAGGCCTTTTACAAATATTACAGAACAAAGGGTAAATTTACAACTTCAGACCATTACCTCAAAAGTACAGCCGCTTTTTCGAAACATAGGAAGGTCACAAATCCATCACTCTGATTCTTTTCTTTCCAAGCAACTACTCCCCTTCACACACATCTTATCTCTTATCTCAATCTCATTATAATTTAACATAGTCAAAGCTAACTACAGAGTCTATTATATTTCAGCCTTGAATTCTGTCTCGAAATCAGCATAAACAGCCATACCCTCCATCTATATGTCACACTTAGAGCTCAGGAATGTGCCAGAAAGAAAGAGCAAATGGCCTCTGGCCTGAGAAGAGGCCCCATTCAGAAAACCATTTTTCAACACAAAAATTATATCAAATACAATTTCCTCCAGCATTATAATTGCCTCAAAGCAATAAACTAAGCTATGCAGGTTCCGATTAGCGTTTCTATGTTTTGATTCATCTGTTCCCTGTATGGGTTTCTTTGTACTTTATTTCTTGCAGAGACATGTGTTTCTGAAAACAAGCTTTTCTCTTGCAAATTAGCTAGCTTATATAAATGTCACTGTCCGAACAGTTCTATTATATATTTCCTCATTATCATTGTTGGAGTATTCAACATTATGGATTATGTTTGTCAGCATATGACCTTTTTAACATGTGCCAATCAGGTACACACCCGCATTCAGACAGAGCAACCCTAAAGGTTATAGGCAGCTCAGCCTCTACCCTTTCCTTGAACCAGCTGCAGTCATCTACCTGCTCCCCCCCCCCCCCCCCCACCTCAATAATCTCTGTCACATTCTGTGTTCCCTGTCCTGGAATCTCTTCCATCAGTGTCCGACCTCCCTTCGATCTCCTGCAATTGCCCCCATTCCCAATCTTGGAGATGGACACGGAATGAAAGAGATCCCATGGTAGGGAGCACTGAGGTTGAGAGAGATTAAGGGGAGGGTGGATGGGGGGAGCATGGCAGAGGTCAAGATATATATATAAATATGCCAACAATGTGGACATGAGACTGTCCCTTTGGTAGGCATGCATGCACATGTCTACATGGGTGTCTGTCAATATCCATGCAGCTGAGTTTGATTTCTAGAAATTAATGTTCTTAAACAGTTACATGCAAATATGTTCTTGTACATGGATACATTTTTATGAGTAGAACTTCTTACAAAACTCTTCAAAGTGATCACTCTGGTTCACAGAATAAAAAATTGAAGATTTAAATGCCATTCAATTGCCTAGGCATCGAAAATAAGTCCAATCGCGGGCTCCCATTTGTAGCCATACATTTCCAGCATTAGAACTTCAACAATGATTAGAAAGGGGAAAAACAGAGCTCTAAAATATTTTTTTGGGATTGCTATTAAGAGTTTGTTTTTTTGTTTTAATTACATATCTAAAAAAAATAGAAAATGTGAGTTGATCTCTATGTCCTTTGAGTTTGCTCCACCGTTCAAGATGACAAATCCTGTGTGTCTTCAACTATTCCATCCAATCATCTTAATCCTCTTTGCTCATAAAGCTCTGATCTTGGATGTATATTTATTTGTGTGTGATGTTCGCCTATCTCTGCGAGTGACGTCATCCCTGTTATGTCTTCTGTACTTCTTGGCTTCTTAACTTTTTAATTCTTTAAATTTGTCACTTAGCGTTTTTAAACTGCTGCTCAGGTCGCGCTGCACGCTCCGCTAAGCTCCTTGAAGTTTCTAGAACTTGGCGGCGGCAGTTGTTATCTCCGTGCGAGCGCGAGGCAGCGCGATGGAAAGGTTGCCCGGGCGACCATTAATTACTCCCTCTGGGAGAGGCCGTCTTTGGAGACCTGCAATTCCTCGTCGATCACAGGGACTTGGGGAATCGTGATGCCTTTTCCTCACTGGTCGGGACCCAACAGGCCCCCTTGGTCTAGTAATATCTATATTTCTCTTTAGTGTAAAAGTTCTATTGATATCTAAAACATCTACAACACTGAGGTGTAAAATGGATAAGACCTACAACTCCTTACAGAAAGATTTTTGTTTTCATCTTATTCACTAACTAAAATTTCCTGTATAGTGGACTTTTCCAATAAGGGGAAGTAGCTTCCTGGAATTGTCCCAGTGTTGATGACGTCTGCTCTCACTATTCTTAACTCCACCAATATAGTCAAGATTGCTTCAAAAGACAATTCCTTCATCCTAAGAATAAATCCAATTGCGCATTTACTACCAACATACCGCAATCTTCCTCTGATATGGAGTGCAGAACTGCACTCAAATATACTCCTGCTAAAGCAGTGAACTATACCTCAAATATACTCCTGCTAAAGCAGTGAACAGCCTCGCCATACGTTCTTAATTATTTATTTTTGTACTTCATCTACCACCTGCTAACCCTTCTACTTTGCCCACCCAGCTGCCAATTAGACAATCAACCCTCCCCCCACACCTGTACCTATCTTTCACCATCCAACAGGTCGTTTGCTCGAGATTCCACCATCAGCGGTTCTGTTTTTTCAATCCTATTACCTAACCTGTCTGGTCCCTCCTTCCACCTCCCCATTTGTGCAGCATTAGTTATCCGATATACCCAGAACTGTTGCTCGCCCAGTTAAAGTGGAAACCCATCTCATCAGAATAGCTAAGATTGGCACAAAGTGTTGGCGTACCTCAGTGGGCTGGGCAGCATCTGGAGAAAAAAGGATGGGTGATGTTTCAAGTTGGGGACCCACCTCAGATTCTATCTTTGGTATAAACCAGGGCATGGTGCAGTTCTTTGTTTCTTCATCAGAATAGCTGTCTCCTTTGCTGTTCTAGTGTTGATATCCCATGAATATATACTTTAGACAAAGGACTCTTTGAACCTTGCATATTTCACTTTCGTTTGATAATAATGCTGATCTCTCGCCCCGCCCGCCTCAAAGATTTTATTTATTTATTTTATCATTACCTTCTCAAGCACTCTCACTAGCACCTTGCTACTTGTTCTTCTAACATTGCTGAATCCTGTGTGCTGTGATTGTAGATCCTCCCTCCTAATGAATGCTTCTCTCTAGCCTCAAGTGTCTATTCTAACCACTGGCATGAGGCAGGTGACGCGGTCCTTAGGAAGTATCATGGTTGTGTAGGATAGAGTGCATGATTTCACATATCAAAATTAACATAGAGCATTTGTTGACTTGATAGAAGTTCATTATTTAAAATGCTAATATAATCTATATCGCAGCCATTAGATTTATTTAAAAGAAAATTAACATCATGATGCTCTGTTTAAGTGTGGACACTGATTATGGCAGCTATGCTGCAAAATTGTAGGAAGCAGTTGTTTGTTTTACAATTTTGTGTTCTTGCTTTTATTTGCAGAGGTTTGACATGTCCTACAGAAAGGAAGAAAAATATTGAATATAGTAAAATATTGTAAATTTGAACAAGTCTTTGCAAGTTGCTATAGCTATCCTGACGAGCAGTCTGAAAATAATGACCGTTTCGGGGAAGAGGAGTCCACGGACTGACCCAGCCCTGTGTGATAGCTTGTACTTGTTGAATTGCTTTTTCCTGTCTTTACACGTTTCCATGATAATGACAACTTTTCAGAAACAGTTGAAATTTGTTGGTTTTTAATTTTAGAAAAATTATATATATTTAATATACCTGTGGCATCATTGAGTGACGGTCGTACAGCATGGAAACAGGCCCTTCAGCCCAACTTGCCCAGACCAACCAACATGTCCCATCTATACTAATCTTACCTGCCTGCATTAGGTCCATATTACCTCTAAACCTGACCGATCCATGTACCTGTCCTAATTGATTCTTAAACATTGCAATAGTCCAAACCTCAACTACCTCCTCTGGCAGCTCGTTCAATACACCCCCACCCCCTTTGTCAAAAGGTTACCCCTCAGATTCCTATTTAATCTTTCCTCCTTCAACTTAAACCAATGTCCTCTGGGTTCTCGATTCCCCCTACTCTGGGTCAAGAGAATCTGTGTGTTTACCAATCTATTCCTCTCATGATTGTGTACACCTCTATAAGATCATAAATATTCTCTGTATTTTCTAACATATTAATTAAAGTAAAGGAAGAATCTTAATTTTTTTAAATGAGGTTGATAAGTCTGTGCTCAAATAAAAATATAAATAAAATATATATAAAAATAAATAAAAATGCTGAAAGACTGAAATACAAAATGCTAGAAATACTCAGAAGGGCAGGCCAGCAACTGTGAAATAGTTGTTTTCTGGCAGAATCTTTGACCAGAAATGTTAATTGTTTTACTTTCTCTCTGATCTGCTGATTTTCTCTTTTTTTCTGGCATTTTCTATTTTTATTTCATGAGCCCTAATTAAAATTGGTTGCTGCAGCGAGCACGTAGAAGGCCATAATAATTAAGGCATGTAAGTCAAGAATGTGCTGATATCAGCACTGCTGCCTCAACATGATCCAACTACATTTTCCTGGGCGCAGACCTTTTATCAGAACTGGAGAAAGTGGTGACGTTTTTAAGATGTACAAACAAAAAGAAAAGAGATACACGAGCATAGGAGGGTAAAAGGTGGGTGAATTACAGAAGTGGTCTTTGTTTTAGGTAAGAGGGCGGGTAACACAGGACAGCGTGTTAAAACAAAAGGCCACTCTTGAAGTTTCAACACGAAACAGAGAATTATCCAAAATGACCAGGGAAAAAAGAGTTTAGTGACAAACACTGACCATGTTGTTACCTGAACTTTTTTAACTTGTGATGGGGAGTCTGGAATGCTGCAATGCGCTAAATTTAGGAATTGTTTGTTGAGTTGTTATTGGGACATTTGTAGGAAACTTATCTGATTCTGAAGTTTTAACTTCTTCCTGTTTACAAATAGAAATGATCCTGGTAGCAGGCCTTCCAAAAGAAATTAACTCCATAAGGCCCCCCCCCGTGGATAAACTGGGGCAAATGTATTCCTTTCTATATTTATTTGCAATCAAACTGTTGCTTAGGCTAATTTAGTAATTATGTGAATTATATGCAAGCAAAAATAAATACAGGGATTAAGAATGAACCTCTTAATACACACAAGTATTCAAGCTTAATGAGATCTGCATAAACAAAGACTTCAGTCTGAAGAATGGTCTCGACCCGAAATGTCACCCATTCCTTCCCTCCAGAGAATGCTGCCTGTCCCGCTGAGTTACTCCAAATTTCTCTATGTGTGTCTACTTCAATTTTAAACCCAAATCCTACAGTTTCTTTCCTACACCCTTTTAATATCTACAATGTTTTTTCCCCTTGGGTTAATCCAAGCACTTTATAAAAGGTCATGTTGGTAATACGGGGTTTCTTTATATTGCAGGATATATGGCATGCTCCCAATACTGCAAATAGCAATGTGATATAATAAACAATAAATTTTGCAATATTGGAGAGGGATAAATCTTGGCTAGGGACACTGAGTCATGTCTCTACTCTTCAGAAGAGTTCCCCTGATACTAAAAACGTCAAACATGTGGAGGTATTAGGGCTCACTTAATGCTCATCCAAGGACTAAACACGGACCACAGCAACATTTTATCATGGAAAGTCGTGCCAACTGGAGGCAAGATGTTCAAGTTCCATTTCAGTTATTAATTGAATTTTAATAATTAATAAGATTCCTACTGTAAATTACAATTAATTAAATTGAATCTTACACAAAACTGGTAAATTATATGCATAATTAATCTTTTGACATAGGCCTGTCAAAGAAACAGCAACATCTTGTTAGGTGTCCATGATTGATGCTAGAGGATTGGATGCTCTGTCGTTTGGCCATTCTGGTGCCATGTTAAACACTGAAATTAATCACAATATTAATTAGAGTTTCAATAAATTATTTTATTAATTTATCAGTCTGTGAGTTGGGAAGGCTCAATATATTGCCCACCCTCCAAAAACCATATTCTCATTGAATCATCACCACCAACCAATCAACAACATCCCACTTAATACTTTATAACTTTCACACACTTTCCTACCATTCAACCCCCCAACAAATCTTCCCATCCAACCACAACATATTTTTATCATATCAAAAATACATCTTCCCAATCTTATTATAAAAACCAAACAATCATACCATAAATCCTACAATTTCCCCCAATTATT
>CM069144.1:46306870-46556870 GCA_035221665.1 Okamejei kenojei
AAACCCGTGTGGGGAGTGGACACCAATCCAAGTTCCCCCCAAACGTCAATTTCCTACTTTCCTCCACCTAACACTGCTGTGGCTGCCTACCGCTTGAATCATACTCTGGCACATCCCACTAGCGATACTTGGATCCAAGATTTGCGAGAGGAACGCGAGCGGGCCCTGCCGCTTCCTCCTTTCTCTTGGTCCAGTACTCCCAGCGCAATTCCATTTCTGCGTTCACAAAAAGATGGAATGGCTGGTCAATAGACGGGAAGCCAGTACAGGGGCAGTGATTAAACCGTTCTTTAATTTCCTAAACTGTGGTGTTGGTCCATGCCCCAGGATTCCCACTTTACTTTATTCATTTTCTTCACTTAATTTATCATATAGAAACCTAACCTGTCGGGGTATAGTCAAACGATCCAAAAATCTACAATACCAATCATGCCAAGAAACTTCCTAATCTCCTCATTATTCTTCGGCCAATTGTCAGTAGTCACGGTAAATCCCGCTATCCTTCTTGGGTTTATACTCCATTTCCCTTTTCCCCATCGCTTATCAGGTGTCCCAAGATATTTTAACTCTCGTTCTACAAACTGTAACTTACTTCTAGACACTCTCAACCCACTTTCCCCCAGAAAATTCATGGAATCGAAGGACAAAAAGATGCGTTATTGTTGCGTCCCTAACTGCCTCTCTTCTTCCCTATGTCAAGTTTAAATCGGTCCAATACTGCCAAACAGCTGTGTCTCATCTGTCCTCGGCGACGTCCTTAATACTTGTTCTAATATCTGTGAACAGGTTCGGGGAATCTGTAAATCACTGAGGAGTGCAGTCACCCGATTATGCTGTTTTCCTTTTGGTTCTGGGTTTTCCCATTCAACGCACAAAAAGGTCCCTGCTCTCTTCCAGCAGGGGACAGCTCAAAAAGCGTCTTTTAATCTACCACAGAACCACTTGATGATTCGGGGGTATCGTTCCCATTATGGTATAAGGGTTCGGGACTACCGGGTGTCGCGTTCTATCTTACCTTATTTAATTCCCTGAGATCCTGACCAATCTGAAAACGTCGTCGGTCTTCCTTAGGGGAGTTCGGGGGTGTTATATGGGGATATACAACTCTCTAATATACCGTCCTGTTAGTAAGTTCTCTATAATTGGCTGAAGTCTCTTCTTCCTTCCATAGAAATGGATTTGCCTTACCCGATACCTATCTCACTTTCTTTTTTCAGAGCTATTTTCAAGGGTGGATCTGCAGCCCTTCCGGTTTCCTCCTTGTCCCAACCTGCGGGACTCAATTTCTGTCCTCGTCCTCCGTGGTTCATTTTATTAAATTGGACTATTATCTGTCCCCCTACGGGGGCTGATTTCCTATTCTAATTGATTTGCATGTCTCTCCCCATCAAATTTATCCTGCCTGGAGGTACCAAGCTTTAATATTCCCAAGTTTCCCGATTCTCTATTTCACCACACTTCCTTCTTACCTCGGGTGGTAATGTCATCACTTTCCCTTCTACCCCTGTGATTTCTAAACTTGTTTTTTACCCAATCTCATTCCTTTGGGTACCTTAGTTACACTTGATCTCTCTGCTCCCGATCTACCTTAATTATCATATACTCATCCCTGGGTCCTATTGCAAGTTTACAGGGTTCCCGTGTGTTTCCCATACACCCCAGGGAGCGGAACCCCTGACTCCCAGATTCTTCCTCCCTGAGTGCGTACGACTGCACCTCCCGGCGTAGCTTAGGACATCCTATTGTTTTGTCCCGGTCTTTACATTATAACACCGGGTGGCCGGTATACCAACCTTCTGATCCTTGTTCCTTGTTGTTTTTCACGTGGACCCCATCTTACGGTCCCTCCGTTCCAACTCTTCCTGTCCTCTAATACTACTGCTTCCCCTTACCCGGTCTCATGAGCACCGGCCTTCTATCCCTTTTCATTCCACCCTTCATGTGCTACTGTGCTGTAATGCTTGCAGCATCATTTTTGCATTTCCCTTTCTGTTTCTCCCTCATCCCGTCTTACATATACCTTTTGAGCCTCTGTTAAACAACTGATCAATGCCTTTTTCATTCCAATCTTCCAATTTTTCCAATTTCTTTCTAATATCTGGCCATGATTTTGTCACAAATATTAACCTTTAACAACTGCTTCTTGCGATCGTATCAGGGTCTATCCCCAGACTTACTGCATGGTCGTTCACTTTAATCTCTGTAAGAACATGTCGGAGTTCGTCCTTGTTTGCGATTTCAAAAGCCCGTTCGAAATTCTGTCCATTGGGAAGGCTTCTGCCACCCCCTCGATTCCCTTTTATTTTTATCTCCCTGAGATCTCTCATTACTTTTCTTCTTCCTTGTTTGGTTATTCCAATTTGGCACTCAGTTATGGGATATTATCTGCTCCGGCATCTCCTGCTCCCGCATCAGCCGTCAACTCCTTAATCCCAACCTTTATTCCGCTGTCTGTCCATCTGCCCTTTACTTCTGAAGTAAACAAACTTCCCAGTTCGACTTCCATTTCCTCCCATGTCATAAACGTTTGGGCCCTAGGAACTGATCTATTTGTTCTGCCAGTCCCTAAGGGGTCGTCCAATAAACTTTTCCATCTCCCTTTTTATAAGTTTTCACCTCCTTTCTGGTGAGAGGCACATCTTAAAATCCATCCCCCGGCATTTCCCCTAAGGGACCTCCCTGAGGGGCTTCATTCGAACGACGCCTAATCCCTGTGCCTATGCCCTCGTTTGAGATCGCGTCCTCGTTGACTGGCCTGGGGCACTTGTCTCATCCTCGTCCTCACTTTTTATTCTCTCTTTCCTTATCTGATGCTCTCTTCTTCATTTGTACCTTCCGTTAATTTCTATGCTCGGTCTCCTCTGTTATGACAGAAGCGGACAGGTTTACTGCCTGGCTTAGTGCGCCTGCCTGACTCTGCTTAGTTGGACCTCATGGGGCAGAGCTGCCGGCGCTGATGGGGATATATTTGGGGGCTGGGATTCATATGGCGGGGCAGTCTCCGTACCGGTGTCAGAAACAATTGGTGTCCAGGTCAGTTCATCTGATTCTTTTTCCGTCTTTAAGGGAAACATCCCATTAATTGGGTTTCAGCACTGGGCATATTCCGTTCTATTTGATTCAGCGTTTGTCTCTCACTCACAAAAAAAATTCAAGACCTGCCTCACCCAGCCTCATTGATACCCAAACCGCGGCAACACATTGCGCTCCTCGAATAGGCTCCTTTGGCACTCAAAATAAACAAATACCTTATCATAGTTTCTCTACTTCTTACCGGGTGTTCCCTTCTCCCATCCAACAACATTCGCCCACAACGGACTATCGGGCGGATTGTTAGGCTCAATATCAGTATGAGCCTCATCCCGGTTCCCCGGACCCTTACGTCTCCCGTTCCGGTTTCCCATTACCTTGTCGCACTATTCACGTCCGACAAAATCCCGATCGCCCAGGCAATTACTTAATAGTGTTTTTTCTTACCTGGGTCCTGTGCACAAGAATCACTCGACTCGTCCCGTAGTTATTTACCTTACACCCTTTGCTTCGGAGTCTTTTCCAGCGGGATATCACTCGCTTCAAACTGCTGATGGCATGCAAGGAGTTTCAGAGACTGCTGAAATCAGCAGGGTGCTCATTCTCTTCTTCCTTGCTCCACAAGCAGACGGAAGTGGCGATCCCGGACGAGCCCCCCCCCAATTTGTGAGATTACCTTTATGCTAACAATAAATACTCAAAGACTTAAATCCTGGATGCAAGAGATTTCTTTATTTTACGGTCTGAAGTACGGGTGCCTCTCCAACCTGAGGACACACTGAAGCAGGAGATAATCCCCTTTATACACAAAATCTTACATTCAATTTCTCCTCGGGAACTCTCTCCAATCAGGGTCAGTGGTACACAATCTGTAGGTACATTCTCCGTCATCCCTCGCACCCTCCGTATCATACATAGCATCCTCATGTTCAAAACATGTTCATGGTAATGTACATTTCTTGGACCAGGGGTGTGTTGTAATATTCATTTTTTCTTTTAAGATGCTTCAGTTGCTCATGACCTGGCCCCCTTTTTGCTCACCTCCTTGTGACCCTCTCAGTTTTCCATATCAGCACGAAAGCTAAGCTATAGGGGACAGGGTCCCATCCATCCTCCTTTCCACTGATGGGAGTTTCTTACATCACCCCCTTCTCTAGTGTGACAAAGCTATCTCTTCTACTCAAGGCCTCTAGGATGGGTTGGCAATTTTTCAGGACCCATGCTGTCAGAAATCTCCTCTCCAGCCCCCTCTCTGTTTGAATTCTCTTTTTTAACTCTTTCTTTAATAGGGTTTAATCACTTATCCATCACACGGGGGAACAGTTTGATTGTGTGTGATATGCGTTAGATATATAATTCGTGTTCATTCATAATCTGTTAAAAAAAAAATTTTGTCAAAGATTTATATGTTAACAATTATGATTCTGTTAAATTGTCTTTTTTAATGGTTTTTTTTAACTTTTGTTTTTAAATGGCTCATGTGTTGTGTTTGAATTGATTTTTGTATTACACTTGCACTCTGTAATTCATCTAATCACACTGTTCACAACTGCGGTATTTGGAAAAATAATAGCAATATGAAGATTCTTGGAATGTTCCTAAATGTTTTTTTGTGTCCATGGAATTGTTTTTCAACAATAAAATGGGTCTGGTCTTCCCAATGGGGGCTTGACGCACGGAGCCGCACAACCCATCTGGAGGACATCGCAGCTTCCAGTATATGTTGTTAATACACAAAACGCGTACTTTCCTACCTGTTTAAAAACTGCCAAAATTGTGAATTTTTGCACTGTAAATTTGTGGAAGTCGGGGTAACCGTGAGAGACATCTATCCTACTTCAGAATTCCAAAAGTGAAAAGAAATTAAGGGACAACAACAGCTAAAGTGCTTGGCGAACATTGGCCGTGCAGATATCGAGCTTGAAAATATTGGGAATTATCGCATTTTCTCACTGCATTTCATTAGCAGTAAGGCATTATTTGTGTTGTTCTTGATTCCTTTGGTGTCTAAAATGTTTCAGAAGTGATAAATCTGACAGTAACATTTTTAAGTCGCCCATGGTTCTGAAAAAAAGAAATACACAATTCTGATTCTAGCTTTAATCTCATTTAAACAATCTCCAGACTTACGAGTGTGTTGTGGTAAAGTAAGTTTCTATCATTATGCTATTTTGGATGTATGTTTTTGGGCAAATAATTAAAATGTCCTGGCAGCTTAAACACTTACACCCTTTTCAATAGTATAACATTGTCAATTTGCTGTGGTTGTTATGTCAAGTCAAGTAGAGTTTATTGTCATGTGTCCCTGATGGACCAATTAAATCTGCGATTCTTGCTTCAGCACAAGTAACAGCTAACATTTATGCCATTCCTTTGGCTTGCATCTGAGTAAATGTAATTCAAACCCACGTATGGTTTGCGATTTTTAAAAAAAAATGATACATTTTTGCTTCAGAGGGCGTTTTCTTTTTCGTATGTAAAACCACACTGACAGAAACCATGGGCAATTAAAAAAATTTTACAGCAGAATTATCACTTCTCTGAAACTTTTAGATGCCAAAGGAGGCTCATCGAAAAAACCACAAATAATTACCTTAATGTTCTGAAGAAATGCAGTGAGAAAACCGGCTACATTCCCAATATATTTCTCAATCTTCTGCTCGCGTATAGGAGTTCTTTACAGTTATAAACTACCCAAAAATTATTCAAATTTTTGGCGCTGTCTGTCAATAATTTGTGGAAGGTGACTGAGCAACCTGAACCAAATGCTCTAATGTATGTTTTTTGCTCTGAAACCACGAGCAAGGTTGTATAGTGGGCCAATAGGGCGCTATACCCTTGTGGACAGCCGTCCCCGTTCCAGCGCTGTCTGCTACGGCAGCCCCTCTGCCTTTCCGGATCTCCCCCTCTCTCGTGCGGTCCCTGTTAAAATAAATAAATAAAAAAAATAACTTATTCTTTTGGAAACACAGCTGGGGGTCGAGGCATTGCCACTACACAGTGCCGGAGTGAGATGCGGGTGGAACACACGGGAAACGTAAACTCAGCAAGCGTCCCTGTCAGGTGCGAGCATGACTAGTTAGTATGACAGGTCCTGGTCCCTCCTGCCTCACCCACTCCAGCACGAACGCTGCTGCATCCGCACACCGGACCCACTTTCGGCCCGCCCTCCCACCGCGCTCCCCCAGGTGGGATTCGTGCGCGCCCATCCCTAGTTGTCCCTTCCCACCAGTCGGCACACAGACCTCCCAGGATGACGACTCTCACTTCCTACAGCAAGTATTAGGATCTCCAAACCAAACCAGGGCAACCTACTTCATGAGACAGGCACACCGGGTAACATATCAAACTACTAAAAACACCAACCCAAGCGAAGGTTAAGTTTGAGATATATAAGCCACGAGGCCATTTTACTAACAATGCACTTACTTTTACTTTTCTTTTTTTTTCCTTTGTGGACTGTGACCAAAAAAAAAGACATCTGGGATGGAACAACTCACCACGACATTTTAAATCTCTCATTATTAAAATCTCTGTGGAATAACAAGCTTTTAAGGAAATGGGCGGCGGCTGTACTGGAACCCATATTTCTGAAAGAGTCTACCTTTGGCACACAGTCAAAGTATAAAACAACAAACCACGACCATTACCCAAATATATGCTTACATGCGAGGTTGGTTATGGTTACTGAAAAAATTTCGTCCCTTTGTGTACCTGGTGTATTCTGTTACGCGTCTGCAAACAACCAACATTATGTCAATCAAAGGTCAAAGTCGGCAAATCTGGGGTCAATAATATGCTGGCGTGGTGTCGGGCAAGGTCGGCCTTGTGGGGGGGGGGGGCCAAAATTGGGAAAAATGGTTTATTGCAATGGTATCTCAAAATCTCCCCTGATTAAATATGATTTTCATAATTGGTGGAATAATTTTAATAACTATAACGTAATTATAAATCAAATGAAATTATCCAGTGAAACAGGGGTCTCAGTCCAATATTGGCGAGTCAAAAGCAAGCTCACATTATTGCTACGCACAGATTCGTCGAAGTACCGTTTCAAAGATTTTTCCTTATTTTTTTTTAATTCTTCTCCGTGACTGGCCGTAAGTTAATTTTTTTTTTTATAATATCGACTGAGTGGAGTTAAGATAAAAATTAAATTATGCTCTAATGCCAAGAAGCCGACCAACGGGGACGGATTTACGTAGGGACAGGTAAAGTAAACCGTATTTTTTCATATGACAACTGTTTGTCATAAGATGAACCTTAAATCAAACTTTCAAGTTGCAATGGTGATTATTCCCCATATGAATTTAATGTGCCATTAATTACAGGCATTAACATTAATTCCCTCAATTTGGCCTATAAATTCTTGACAATTAGTTTAAAAAACATGTTATCTCAGTGTGAATTCCCCTGTGTGAATGTTTTTATTAATTGGACACTAGGTTTTTTTAAACAAAAAAAAAAAAACTTGTTACTAATTTTCTTAAGAGAATGGATAGATGTTTAGATCTAGTAATGAATTCTTGTATTAGCTACAATAGGTAGACTAACTAAACTTATGTGCTTACAATTCTCAGGTCATCCACGTACAGATTGTTTCATATTTATTTCAGAATGCTTCATCTTAATAACTGAAAATTCTCTTTCAGTTCTCTTAATTTTTTAAGAAAGTCATGCTTTCTTGACTGTCACTCGATCACACACAACTTTTGTGTTATGTGCAATATGAAAGCCAATAGGGACACAAGACGCTAATTTACCCGAGTATGTAAATGGCCAGCAACTTTTATTAAATACTGAAGATATTCAAGAAATTGAGATTAGGTGTCAACTTACACTTATTTTATGCTTTTATCATGATAGCGACGATCAATTGCAGACTTTGATTTTTTTTTAATCTCAAATTTTTGTTACACTTGCTTACCATTCAATGCATGCTTCAGCGTACAGGTCACGGGGTTGGACTCGGCTGCTGGATGGCAACCTCCCTCTAGTCAATGGTGCTGATTTTTTATTGTCACATATGCAACCTGTACAAGTTGAATTACTGTTCCCATAAACTTGCGCGCGCATGCAGAACACGCCATTAGGGGGCCATCTTATATATCAAAGTTCAGTCGGCCCACACGCTGATGATACTGAAGCAGTTCCGCAACATGGACGTCTCTCTTCTCCTCTCCCATTTCTTCTTTCGTAGTCTCACAACCACTCACCTACAGCCAACCTTGATGGCGCTGGAGGCATACCTCCAGTTCATCCTCCTCCTACTGGCCTTGCCTCTCGGATACCAATATTTTTTCAGGCTCCCTTTCAGTTACACTTCCGACACGGTCGCTTTGGTTGGGTTACTGGTCCCGCCTGAGCCTTCGGGTGTGCGTCCCAATAGACAATAGGTGAGCTTGCAGTTTGTAGGCCATTCGGCACCCTCCAGCCAGCACCCACACAATCAATGAGTCATGACTGATTCATACTCTAATCAGTACTTGTTTCCTCGCCTTCTCGCACATATCCCCTGACTCCACCGCGTTTCCATAAGGCTCTGTCTAGTCTTTGACGCTATGACAGAGACACCAGGCATCCACCGCCCTTTGAGGCAGTGACTTCCCACAAACTCACAACTCTCGATGTGTGTGCTTACTCCCTTATTCTTAAAAACTCTGGTCACAATCTTCTGGACTCTCCCCAACATCGGGAACATGTTTTCCTGTCTAATAAGAAACAGTGTCCTAACCCTCATATCTCAAGTCAATTTTATATGTATTGGCGAGGAAATTCAATAAGAATCCCTCTCATCTCTTCTAAATTCCAGAGTATACAAGCCCAGCCGCGCTCGCTTCTATCAACATTGACTGTCTGCGTCATCCCGGGAATTTAACCTGGTGCGAGCTTTTGGGCGGGTTCCGCTCATTCATCTCCCAGAAGAGCAGATGAGCCGGCACCAGCTGGGTGCCTCATGCGAAGCCTTGACTATTAATTCAATATAATGATACGCTACCCCTTCACTGCAGGTAGCAATTAGTATATTATGACAAATAGATGACTCAAGTTGCCAGCATTTATCTTTTACAAGCGATGTGGCTTTTAAGTGAGTAACAGATAATGGAAAACACAGCACAGAATAGGCTAGAGTTTCTGCACCTCATTATCAATCATCCAACCATTACAAAATCCTTTTCTTTTATAGAAAGAAATAACCAAAGGCATTTTTCTGCTCCACACGATCGATGTGCCACATTTGCATTATTTTGCACAATAACTCCTCTCAACTGCAGAAGGACTAATACTACTTAGAATTCGGCAGGCCAATATACTGGAGATCGCCGGATATTGCAGCAGCATCAACCTGGATGGATGAGAGAAGGAAGGTGGTCTAACGTCATGAACCGCTACTACAAAACTGACAATTCACGTCACCTATTCTCTTCTTCTCCAGGAGATGCTGCTGACCCGCAGCATGGTCTGATCTTTGAGTAAACCAGGATCTGCAGATCCTTCCTAAAGGTGTGGGTGACAGACCATTTCTAGATGGTGAGCAGGACCAGATATCAGTTGCTTGAAACACAGCTCAGAAGAAACTGTCTGTTTGATCTGGAGGAGCCTGGGGTGGAGATATTCAGGGAGGAGAAGTCCAAAGGGGATAGAGCGGCAGTGTGGTTTACCTGATAATGGAAGCAACATAGATCCCATACGCTTGGGGTTTTTTATGACTACCCAGCCGACAAATAGAACATAAAAAGAAGCAAAATCACAGTACTTATTTTCAGTGAATCATGGATCAGGTTCCTCGATTGACCACACATAATCTTGTTTGGGGGACGAATATGGTCAGGCGAAACCCAAACCTGATGTTGGTCCCTCTTATCGTGAGTTTACAGTGTTTTTAAATACGGAATTCCCACAATAAGCGATGGCCACAAATTACAGGCCCATTCTCTCACCTTTCTATGGTTACTCAGCGCAATGCCACAGCTCCCTACAGTCAGCAGAGACATTTCAACATGCATCTGGGCAACCCCTCTAATATATTTCTTTAAACATCTTGGCCCACTGAACACGCGCTCGGCGCACACCAAATACTGTATCGCCAGCATGATCCGAGAAGCGGGTTGACCTATACTATGTCTCCTAACTATAAATGTCACAAATGCCCTGCTAGATCATCTCCCCCTATATTATTTTTTTTTTTTTACTCCCGATTTTTCCCAATAAATAATTATCACAATGTGATTTGTGCCCAAAAATGGACTAATTTTCTGACATAAATCAGTATTCTGGTATAATCGTCGGAAACCATAGAAATACCGCTAATGTGACATGTGAAATCTACAAAGTGTGGAACACAAGGAACTGCAAAACTGGGTTTCCGTTGTGCAAATAACAAGCTAGCGCCACTTTGACTGAGCCTAGCCAATACAAACATTTTGCTACATATCGGCATTGTTATAATAAAGAGTGAAGGAACTGCAGCATAGGCATATTTAGAGGTGCTTTGTTTATCTCATTTTGCTGAGCTGCATGAACTCTACCCAGTTCGGTGTATTTATTTTCTGTTTATAACAGGCTGAAATTTCGGAAGTCCGACAGAGATACGTCACACCATACTTCACTAAAAGAAAATTTTGGCCGCTGATACTATGTTAGGATGTTCGCCATCTCATCCAATGGGTAATGTTAACTGGACCGACAAATTGTTTGCAGGAAATACCAATATGAATCCTGCCTGATTCGGGGTCAGCATGGAAAAACACATCGTCGACGAGTTTTAATATAATACATTTCTACAATTGCGCTAGTTTCATTTTAGAATGATGGCGCACAGCTAGCAGAGCCCTGTTGTCATAGCTCGCAGAGACCCGGGTTCGGTCGAATTCTGACCATTATGAGTTTGCTACGGTCTCCCATGTGACGCTGATAACGTAGATCTTCTTCGGTGCTCCAGTTTGTCTTCCTTCTACATCGAGTCACAGACACAACACTGTTCTGAAGTAATAAATTGACATCTGTTATAATCATTGGCCTCTAATGTTGTGGGGAGTGAGTAGAAAATGCGATAAAATAGGACTATGTATGAACGCAGGTCGAATGGACTGAAGGGGTTATTTCTATGCTATAGTCTATTTATTTTCTTAGTGACGCCAGAACACCTGGCCACAGTTCCCACCTCTGATCCCTACTAGATCAAATGATAGTGTAGTTTCTAGAAGGAAAGGCGGATTACTCACTATGCCAAAAAAAACAAAAAAATCGTGACATTCTGCATAAACCCTCGTAACCAATCTGTACCAGTTTTGCTTGCTCATAAATAACACGCATTTATAGAAGCTATTTGAGAACTGAATCAAATACATGGAATTGATACACGACAGAAAATTGCACCTGTACATATAATGCCCATTACCCCAACTCTAACACAGTAAGGAGAGCTGTATCTGTGCATTGAGGACAGCTGATTGTTATCATGTATAGTGCCTTCCACTGACAGTGGCGCACGCGGTCTTAGAGTTGCTTGCATTACATGGCAGGAGATCCTGGGTCGGTCACTAAACCGGATGCTGTCGTCTGTAACGGAGTTGTACATGTTTCTTCTACTTCCGTGGCCAATGGCTTGGCAGATTTCAATTTTCTCCGAGAATGTTTTGGGTTTACTTCCCACCACACACACTCCAAATGACGGTGCAAGGTTTTGTGTAGTTGTCTTGGTATAAATGTTTGTCACCCGACATGTGGTAGGATTAGCAATGTTTTTCTAATATGTGGGATAAGCGCAGGGATCCCTGGGTCGGTCGTGGACAGCTCAGGCCGACAGTGCTGTTTTCAACTGCTGTTCATTCTCTTAACTAAGACTCAATTAAACTAACACAGATACCAGATAGCAGCCGTCACAATGATTTTCTCTGCGAGCTGTCCACCTTCTACAGACTATTGACAATAGGAAAACGAGCTAATGCTTAATCTAAATCTCAGATGAGTGATGCAGTCACAGCAACATCACAAGCCATCACCTCTCCCGCGTGCATGCTACAACAAGCCCGCCAAGGATTGTAAAGATTGAAGATTTAGCACAGTTCTAGAAATACACGCGTAGTCTATGGACTCAACAGCCCTTCAGCTCAGCAGACGTGCACAGCCAACCACACAATCCAACCCTTGCACTAGTCACTAATCGTACACGCAAGGGAAAATTATACACGCATTCACAGAGTGCGCAAATTAACCTACAACTACCTGTACGTAACTTTGGGAGTATGTGACAAACCCTGACCCGGCATTCGGAGAATGCACAGATGGTCTCAGAGAGAACGTACAAACTCGCCTGCAGACAACACCCGGGGGGCAGGATTCAAACCGGTTTCTGCCTACTGTAAGCAGCAACTCTACCACTAAGAGCACCACTGTGCTATACACCACCAAACAAACCCTGATTGCAAATGCAAGCATCTGCGTTTAGAGCGGACAAGAACAAATGATGGGGGAGGGGGAACAGGTGCGGGAGGGAAAATAGTGAGGTGGGGGAGGGAATCAGAGGGGGGTTGGATGAACAGAGTGAAGGACAGGGGAACAAGATAGTGGGGGGGGGGGGGGGAACATGGTGAGGGTGGAGGATCAGATGATGGTGGAGGGGGAACAGAGGGAGGGCGATGCATTTTACATATCACCTTTTACTATCCCAAGACATTTTACAGCCTATTAATTTTCTCCAAAGTAATTTTACTGTTCAGGAACAGCTATTTTCCTACTAGTCTGAAGAAGGGTCTCGACCCCGAAACGTCGCCTATCTCCTTCGCTCCTTAGATGCGGCTGCACCCGCTGAGTTTCTCCAGCCTTTTGTGTACCCTCGATTCTCCAGCATCTGCAGTTCCTTCTTTAACATTTTCCTACACTTATCAGGTTTTTGAAACTACCTCGGCAATGGAACACTATGGACAACCTCTTGGACTACCATGGACTTGATTCTGATTGTGTTTGCCACCAGCGTCTTGTTTTCTGCATGGTGTTTAGTTTCTTTTTTTAGTGCCTTGCAGAATTTTCATGTAGTTTATGTATGGACTATATACAGTGCCCCCCATAATGTTTGGGACACAGACCCATCATTTATATTTATTTGCCTCTGTACTCCACAATTTGAGGTTTGTAATAGAAAAAATCATATGTGGTTAAAGTGCACATTGTCAGATTTTAATAGAGGCCATTTTTATACATTTTGGTTTCACCATGTAGAAATTACAGCAGTGTTTATACATAGTCCCCCCATTTCAGGGTACCATAATGTTTGGGACACAGCAATGTCATGTAAATGAAAGTAGTTATGTTTAGTATTTTGTTACATATCCTTTGCATGCAATGGCTGCATGAAGTCTGCGATTCATGGACCTCACCAGTTGCTGGGTGTCTTCTCTGGTGATGTATTGCAGCCATCTTTAGTTTATCAAGTCAAGTCACGTTTATTTATATAGCACATTTAAAAAACAACTCTCGTTGACCAAAGTGCTTTACATTTGTTATAAAAGTAGTATACACCAGCAGGCTACATACATATATACAAATAGCCCTCGCTCAGAGGACATCAGGAAAGGCATGGGAGAACAGATACGTTTTTAATCTAGACTTAAAGGAGTCGATGGATGGGGGTAGTTCTAATGGGGAGGGGGATGCTGTTCCACAGTCTAGGAGCTGCAACCGCAAAGGCGCGGTCGCCCCTGAGCTTGTTTATGCTTGTTTTGGGGGCTAGTCCCCTTCAGTTTTCTCTTCAGCATATAAAAGGCATGTTCAATTGGGTTCAGATCAGGTGATTGACTTGGCCACTCAAGAATTGACCATTTTTTAGCTTGGAAAAACTCCTTTGTTGCTTTAGCAGTATGTTTGGATCATTTTGAACTTTTGCACTTCAGAATTCATTATGCTACTACCATCAGCAGTTGTATCATCAATGAAGATAAGTGAGCCAGGACCTTCAGCAGCCATACATGCCCAGGCTGTAACACCCCCACCACCGTGTTTCACAGATGAGGTGGTATGCTTTGGATCTTGGACAGTTCCTTCTCTCCTCCATAATTTGCTCTTGCCATCACTCGGATATGTTACTCTTCGTCTCACCTGTCCATAGGATCTTTTTCCAGAACTTTGGCTGCTCTGTTCAGTACTTCTTGGCAAACTGTAACCTGGCCATCCTACTTTGTGGCTAACCAGTGGTTTGCATCTTGCAATGTAGCCGCTGTATTTCTGTTCATGAAGTCATCTGCGGACAGTAGCCATTGACAAATCCACACCTGTGTCTTGAAGAGTGTTTCTGATCTATCGGACGGGTATTTGTGGATTTTTCTTTATTATAGAGAGAATTCTTCTGTCATCAGCTGTGGAGGTCTTCCTTGGCCTGCCAGTCCCTTTGCGGTTAGTAAGCTCGCCAGTGCTCTCTTTCTTAATGATGTTCCAAACAGTTGATTAAGTAAGCTTAAGGTTTGGCGGATGTCTCTAACAGTTTTAATTCTTGTTCCTCAGTCTCATAATGGCTTCTTTGACTTTCATTGGCACAACTTTGGTCCTCATGTTGATAAACAGCAATAGAAGTCTCCAAAGGTGATGGAAAGACTAGGTGCTGAGAACGTTCTTATACCTGCATCAAGGAGGCAATTAAACACACGTGAGCAATTAAACACCCGTGAAGCCATGTCTCCCAAACATTATGGTGCCCTGACATAGGGGGACAATGTATAAACACAGCTGTAATTTCTACATGGTGAAACCAAAATGTATAAAAATGGCCTTTAATAAAGTTTGACAATGTGCACTTTTAACACATATGATTTTTTTTTTTTTTCCTATTACAAATCACAAATTGTGGAATACAGAGGCAAATAAATAAATGATGGGTCTTTGTCCCAAACATTATGGAGGGAACTGTATAGTGTTTTTATGAGTTGTCTCAGTCTATGTGCCTTGATGCTGCTGCAAGATTTTAATTATACTTGTACCTCACTGAACTTGTGAATATAACAATAAACGTGACTTGACTTGATTTTGTCAGGAAGACGGATATTCCTCTGGAAATGATGGACGATGTGCAGGGAGAATTGACTTTGAATAGCCAATAAATTGTCAATGTTTAGACAAATAATCTTTTAGCTGCATAATTGACTGCAGCTAAAATAGTCTCAAAATGCTTTATTTTGTGCAACTTGGCTACTAAACAATAGTGTCTATCATTATTCTCTTTATCCTGTATCTGTAAACTGTGGGCAGCTTGATTGAAATCATGTGTTGTATTTTTGCTGACTAGATAGCATGCAATAAAAATGTTTTTCAGAAACATGACAAAAAACTAAATCGTCAAACTATCATCCAAAAGTAATCTGTTGACTGTAGATGGCACGGAATGAGGATTTTCTCTGTAACTCTAAGTCCCTGTATTTTAATTATGAACAATGAGAGGAATTCTAATTTTACTGACCTTTAGAGATTTTTACAGATACAGTGTGGAAAACAGGCCCTTCAGCCTATCGAGTCTGTGGCGACTAGTGATCACCCCGTACACTAACACTATCTTACATCCTAGGGACAATTTCAATTTTACAGAAGCTAATTAACCTACAAACCTGTACGTCTTTGGATTGTGGGAGGAAAGCAGACTACTGAGAGAAAACCCACGCGGTCACAGGGAGAATGTACAAACGCCATACAGACAGCATGTGGGGAGAAGGCAGGAACAGGGTACTGATTGTGGATGATCAGCCATGATCACATTGAAGGGCGGTGCTGGCTCGAAGGGCCGAAAGGCCTACTCCTGCACCTATTGTCTATGTATCTATGAAGCACCCGTGGTCACGATCGGACCTGGGTCTCTGGCGCTGTAGGACAGCCACTCTACCATTGCGCCACTGTGCCACCCTAGCAACACAATTATTAACATTAATCACAAGAAATATTGGCAGAGATGGAAAAGGGAAAAACAAAGTCATTCTGAGTCTGAAAGATAATGAAGCCTGATTGTGAATGTGTATGCCGTTTTATCTTGATTCTACTGGGGGTCATGCTTTGGAATTGGGAACATGCCAATTGAGTAATAGCCATTAATTTTCTTTAACACCATACCCGTCTCACATACAATGTTGAGGAATATTTTATATTTGACTGATTTTATTATCTTTGTAACTAATTTATCAAAAACCTTCGGTAAAATGTCAGTGCAACGTACACTTGGAAGTGCTGGTCATGAACTTCATTCATCTCTTGCAAACATTAATCTTAAATTATGTAATCTCCAGGCAACTATCCAAAGAGAATTGGCAACTTGCACATCCTCTATCAACTCTAAGAAGCACCAAATGTATTCTTCTTAATTGAGGTTCCTCAATCAGACGTGCCCAGAAGTTGCAGTTTCCCACTTGTTGTCTTCAGGTTAACATGCTTAACAGAAGCAAATGATCATAAGTTCATAAGCAGAATTAGGCCATTAGACCCACCAAATCTACCCCACCATTCAGTCATGGTTGATCTATCTTTCCCTTTCAACCCCATTCTCCTGCCTTCTCACGATAACCTTTGGCACCCTTATTAATCACAAACCTGTCAATCTCCTTTTTAAAAATACGCAATGACTTGGCCTCCACAGCCGTCTGTAGCAATGAATTCCACAGATTCACCACCCTCTGCCAAAATAAATTCCTCCTCATCTCCTTTCTAATGGTACATCCTTTTATTCTGAGGCTGTGCCCTCTGGACCTAGACTCTCCCACTAGTGGAAACATCTTTGCCACATCCACTGTGTCCAGGACTTTCAATGTTCCCCTTCATCCTTCTGAACTCCAGCGAGTACAGGCCCAGAGCCGTCATATACTGCCTAATGAAGGTGGACACAAAATGCTGAGGTAACTCAACAGGTCAGGCAGCATTTCTGGAGAAAAAGGAATAAGTGACGTTTTGGGGTGGAGACCCTTCATCATTTACAAAAATGTCATGCCGTTTTTAATTTCCCAAATATCCTTACATGTCAGCCAATAATGGAAAAAAAAAAAGGAAAAATACATAAAGAAGGAAGAAAGAAAGATAGACAGAAGTAACTGCAGATGCTGGAACCTTGAGAAAAACACAAAATGTTGGAGGAACTCGACAGGTCAGGCAGCATCTGTGGAGGTAATGAACAGGCGGTGTTTCAGGTCGGGAGCTTACTTCAGATTCTGTTTCATTTAGAAAGAAAGATTTGTAGAAATAGAACATAGAACAGCACTGGAATGGTTCATTCGGCCCACAATGTTTGTTTCGAACATGATGTCACGTTAAACTGATCTTATTTACCTGTACATGCTCCATATCCCTCTATTCCCCACACTTCCATGGGCCTATCTAAAAACCTCTTAAACGCCACTATCGTATCTGCCTCCACCACCACCCCCTGGTAATGTGTTTCAGGCCCCCACCACTCCTTGGGTAAAAAACTTGCCCTGTACTCCTCTATTAAACTTTCCCGCTTTCACCTTATAGCTATGTCCTTTAATGTTGAACATTTCCACACTGGGACAAAGGTTCTGACTGTTTACTCTATGCCTCTCATAATTTTATATACAAGTACGTCTACAGAACTTGGCATTTAACATTACAAAATTAAGGGCATAAACTAAATAAAAGTCACTGCTGTTTTTCTTGTTAGCATAGTCACAGATTAGTATAATTTAGTTTAGTTTATTGCCATGTGTACCGAGTACAGTGAGAAGCTTTTTTATTGTATGCTCTCCAGTCAGCAGAAAGATTATACATGATAATGATCAAGCTGTCCACAAGCGTACAGATGAAGGATAATGAAAATAATGTTAAAGTCCGATTCAAATTTAGTCCGAGGGTCTCCAATGAGGTAGATGGTAGATCAGGACCGCTCTCTAGTTGGTGACAGGATGGTTCAGTTGCCTGATAACAGCTGGGAAGAAACTGTCCCTGAATCTTGAGGTGTGCGTTTTCGCACTTCTGTACCTCAAACCCAACAGTTCCAATTCATAATAACCTTTCCATCAATCTGAATTTCAATACAACATCATTTTACCAGTGAAGCAATCTACACTGTGAAGGATAATAATAATAATAATAAACTTTATTTCAGACTCATGGTCCAGACAAGGGACAACATTACATAAAAATACCTTGCATATAAAAACATAATAAAATGCATAACATACACGACCAGTGACGTCAGTGAGTTTGCGGAAGCGGTCACGGACGTCATTGCAACAATAGCTGATAACATCGTCCCCACGGTAAGGGTTAGCATCTTTCCTAATCAAAAACCCTGGGTGGACAGGTCCATTCGCGTTGCCGTGAATGCTCGCACCGATTCCGGCCTGGCATCCAGAAATATGGACGACTACAAGGTAGAGCCCTACCGACAGCGAAGGGTGGTGAAGGACGCAAAAAGGAGGTACAGGTACAGGATGGAGTCGCAGATGGAGCAGCAGGACACCAGACACCTTTGGCAGGGGCTACGGACTATAACTAACTACCGGAGCAGCCCCCCCTCAACCGGATGTGCCGGCACCCCCCTAGCTGATGATCTAGACACTTTCTACGCACAATTCGAGACGGGCAACATCACCCCTAGCTCGCCGGCTAACGACAACACAGCCAGCGCGCTGGCTAGCCAGGCTGGAGGGAGGTCCTCCGCTGGGGATGTCCACATATTCTCGTTGTTCGAGCACAACGTGAGGAGGGCTCTGACACGTGTGAACACGAGGAAAGCTGTAGGCCCAGATGGTATATCTGGGGGAGTACTTAAGTCTTGTGCTACTCAACTAGCTCCAGTGCTCACCACAATATTCAACCTCTCCCTGGCCTAGTCCGTGGTCCCTGCCTGCCTCAAAAGATCCATCATTGTACCTGTACCAAAGAATGCCTCTCCAGCTTGTTTGAATGACTACCGACCGGTGGCCCTCACCTCAGTAGTCATGAAATGCTTTGAGAGGCTGGTCAAGAACCACATCTGTGCCTTCCTCCCTCGCAACATGGACCCGCTACAGTTCGCATACCATCCGAACAGATCGACGGACGATGCGGTCTCATAGGTTCTGCACAGCGCTCTCTCTCACCTTGACAGCCAGAAGGGGGCTATGTGAGGATGCTGTTCATTGACTTCAGTTCAGCCTTCAATACGATAGTCCCCACCAGACTTGCTGAGAAGCTGCTGGAACTGGGGCTTAACACTCCCTTGTGTGCCTGGGTCCTGGACTTTCTCACCGCCAGGCCCCAGGTAGTCAAGATGGGAGGAAATACATCCAAGTCTCTCACCGTGAACACAGAATCCCCCCCAGGGTTGTGTCCTCAACTGCCTACTGTACTTCCTGTACACACATGACTGTGTGGCTAGGTTCAGCTCCAACTCTATAATCAAGGTTGCTGATGACACTGTGGTGGTGGGCCTGATCTCCGATAACAATGAGAAGGCCTACCGGGAGGAGGTACCTGGTGTCAGGCCAACAGCCTCCTCTTGAATGTAATAAAAACTAAGGAGCTGATTGTGGACTTTAGAAGGGCACAACATCCGAGGACGTATACGCTACTGGAGATAAACATAGAAACATAGAAAATAGGTGCAGGAGGAGGCCATTTGGCCCATCGAGTCAGCACTGCCATTCATCGTGATCATGGCTGATCGTCCCCTATCAATAACCCGTGCCTGCCTTCTCCCCATATCCCTTGACTCCACTAGCCCCTAGAGCTCTATCTAACTCTCTCTTAAATCCATCCAGTGATTTGGCCTCCACTGCCCTCTGTGGCAGGGAATTCCATAAATTCACAACTCTCTGGGTAAAAAAGTTTTTTCTCACCTCAGTTTTAAATGACCTCCCCTTTATTCTAAGAAACATTGGAAAATGATGAATGGGGCAACTGTGGATAGGGTGAGCTGCTTTAAATACCTGGGAGTCCACGTCACAGAGGATCTGGCATGGACATCACACGCTGCCGCACTGGTGAGTAAGGCAAGGCAGCACCTTTACCAGCTCAGGCAGCTGGAGAAATTCAGAGTCTCTCTGAGTATCCGTCAGTGCTTCTACTCAGGGGCTGTAGAAAGCATCTTGTCCGGCAACATCACAATCTGGTTTGGGAACTGCTCTGCCCAGGACAGGAAGGCTCTGCAGAAAGTAGTGCGTTCGGCCGAACGCACTATGGGAACTTCACCTGCCCCCCTGCAGGAACTATGCATCAGAAGGTGCAGATCCAGAGCCAGCAACATTATGGGGGACCCCTACCACCCCAGCAAGGTACTGTTCCAGCTGCGATGGTCAGGCAAAGCCTCCGCTGTCATGCTATGAGAACAGAGAGGGTGAGACGGAGTTTCTTCCCACAGGTCATTAGGACTGTAAACTCTTATCTCACCAGGAACTAATTTACTGTACAAATTTACTGTTGTGTTGTGTCTTTTTAAAATTGCTGGGGTTTTTTTCTAATATGTAAATACTGATTCTGTTCTATTGTGTTCTGTAGTTTTTTGCACAATCCTCAGGCATTGCCACTTTCATTTTGCTGCACATCTTGTATGTGTATGCGACAAATAAACTTGACTTGACTTGATATAAAATCTTAGTATATCACTTATAAAAGCATCATAAATTATATATTAAAAAAAAACACAATACATGAATTAAAATCCAGAAAAAAAAAGAATGATCAATGTCCTACTAATCAACAACTAATAATGACTTTGTATCAAACGTGATCCTTTCTTAGTTTGACTTTGATCTAATACCTGAATGAGTACAGTGGACCTTCTGTGACTGTGGACACAGTGATTCAATTTGCAAATTTTAAAGCAAGTTCCCACATGCCCTTGTTAATCAGCAGTTTGTCACCCTGATGAAGGAAGTTGGGACTTGTTTGCCTAACGACCTGTGGAGAACACTAAGTCATAAACCTGCAGACTACAACCTTTCCCACTAGGAACCTTGCAGGTGCCTATGATCGTTAGCCTAGCCTTAGTATGCTCACATCTCTGAAGATGATCGACACTGACATGTACCGTGCCTCTGCACGCACAATAAGATTCTGAGACCTGTGGCTATCTGATCTGCGTATGGATGGAGGAGTTTCAGAAAATATGAGAATCTTCATCACTTTCGATAAAGTTTGCAAACCTTTTGACATTTCGGGGGATCAGACAGTCTTATCAGTGAAGCTGATGATAAAGGTAAGAGTCACCTTACACCAGTGAAAGAGAAATAGCCGTGGTCTTGAGAAATGTGCATGTCGAAGTATCTTCCTTTTGCCATTTAGATTTTTTTACCCCTTTCTTCTTTTCAGCAATATTTTCGAATCACCTTGACAAATGACAAACAAGGGCGTAGGTTTTTACAGCTGATTTATGCCGGGGCAGTTTTAGAAGATGAGTGGGTACTTGCTGATGTGGGAATGACCTCCTATTCCACGGTCAAATGCATCTTAAAGGTAAAATGTGCCGAGCTATGCTTTGACTACCTGAGTTGAATTGTTTCCCACCAGAATGTCATGGAGTCTTTGATTCTTACAGTGTGGAAGCAGGACCTTTGGCCCAATTTGCCCACAACGGCCAACATGTCCCATCTACACTAGTCCCACCTGCCTGCATTTAGTGCATATCACCCTAAACCTGTCCTATCCACCCACGTACCTGTCCAAATGTCTCTTAAATGCTGCAATAGTAACTGCCTCAACTCCTCCAGTAGCTGTTCCATACATCCACCACCCTTTGTGTTAAAAAGTTACCCCTCATGTTCCTGTTAAGTCTTTCCCTCCTCACCTTAAACCTATGTCTTTCGATTCCCCTTCTATGGACAAGAGACTCCGTGCATCGTATGTCCATTAGTTTAAAAAGCCAATGATTCAATGATACTTTATTGTCAACTGTTCCAAGATACAGTGAAATGCTTTGCTTTGCATACAACCCAGTAAAATCATACAGCAGACCTCACCTAGGCAGTACACAAGTGTTGCTACATTTCTGGTGCCGACAAAGTTACAAACGTTTACCGAACAGTGCTAGTTCCCTTCCGTATTGTCTGTGTGGAGTTTGCACGTTCTCCCTGCAACCACACGGGTTTCATCCAGGTGCTCCGGTTTCCTCCTACATCCCAAAGATGTGCGGGCTTGTAGGTTAGCTACCCTCTGTAAATTGCCCCTTGGTGTGTAGGAAGTGGACGGGGAAGTGGCATAACATAGAACAAGTGTGAACAGGATGATCGCTGGTCAGAGTGGACCCGGTGGGCCAAAGGAACTGTTTCCATGCTGTTGACACATCTCAACGAGGCATTGTTTTCTAGGTTAATTGGCTTCTATTTAAAAAATCCCCTTAGTTTGTAGGGAGTGGATGAGAAAATGAGGTTTCATAAAATCTGAAATATTAAAATTAATATACAAATATCTAAAGTAAAGTCTAATGTAAAGTGTTGGCTATCTGTGGGGGAACATAGAGAGAATAAATTGCAAAAGTATAAAACGGCAGCACAGTGGCACAGCAGTAGAGTTGCTGCCTTACAGCGCCAGAGACCCGGATTCAATCCTGACCACGGGTGCTGTCTGTATGGAATTCGTACGTTCTCCCTGTGACTGCGTGGGTTTTCTCCGGCTGCTCCGGTTTCCCCTTACACTCCAAAGATGTGCAGGTTTGTAGGTTAATTGGCTTCTGTAAATGGTCCCTAGTGTGTGGGATAGAACTTGTGTACGGGTGATCGCTGGTTGGTGTGGACTCGCTGGGCCGAAGGACCTGTTTCTAAAGTCTAAAGTCAAGTCTAAATTATGGGAACATTCATTATGAATTGTTCAATATTTACTTTCCGATTGATTCATATATTGTCTAAAACAAGTATAACTTTTCCCACTTAGGAAGAGGAGAAAGCAATCCTATATGTTTTCAATGCACTGACAAGGCGAACAATTCCCATCACTGAAAACTCCCAGTTCTTAACAGCAACTGTTTCTGAGCTCAAAAGCTTGGTATCACTGAAATCTGGGCTTCCTGTAAGTACTTTCCGTTTGAGTACTCAAGAGGGGACAGAACTGTACAACTGCAACAAAATCAAAGACTACGACATAGACATAGGTAAGATTTGAAACAGGGAGCATTTCAATAGAGTAATACGGGACATTGAATGGCAAGCACGAGCTAGGATGATCGAACTGGCTACATATATGTTCAAGAACACTGAAAGAATTTGCATTTGTAGAAAGTTGTACTATGTTCTTAGGGTCTCTCAAAGCATTGTAGCCAATTGATTACTTTTTTAAAAAAGGGCATAAAGTGTTGGAGTAACTCAGCAGGTCAGGCAGCATCTCTAGAGAACATGGATAATGGACATTTCAGGCAAGGACCCTTCTTCAGACTCTGACCAGAAATCCATGTCCTCCAGACATGCTGCATGAATGGCTGTGTTCTTCCAGCACTTTGTGTCTGATTTTGTAAACCAGCATCTGCAGTTCCTTGTGCCTACAGAGTGATTGTAGTGAGGGAGCGAATACTCGTCCACGACAATCAGTCTGAGGAAGGGACTCGACCCAAAATGTCACCTATCCATGTCCTCCAGAGATGCTACCTGACCTGTTGTTATCCAGGACATTGTGTTCCACACAAGATTCCAGCATCTTCAGCTCCTTGGGTCTACAGATTACGTTTTAATGCCTTGGAGCTGTTGCTATGAAGGCAAACATAACAGCCAACTTGCACAGAAGAAAGGCACACAACAAGAGCATTTTACTTCGGAGTCACGTGAGTGACTACGTGAAGAAGCCCTGCCTGGCGCATGATTGGCATTACGTCGACGCTGTCGGTAGGCAAAGAGCTGCAGAGCGCAGCTCCACCAGCGGTAAGGAATAAGTGGATTGAATTATTTTACAGGGCGTGTTCAAACTCCGTAGTGCTGGCGTGCAGAGCCAGCAGGAGTTGAAAGGAAAAGTGGAAAAACTCCGGAGGAAAAACGGAGGTTAAAATGCGTCCCGGGTAGAAGCACAGCGATCGGGACGGCAGATTAGTGCGGAGCCGATTCCGATACCGGTGGCCGTTAAAAATTACCATAGGGAGCATTTAGTCACTCCACAAACAAAAGCCACGGGAAGAATCTTCAGTGGGAAGGAATATAAAGAAGTTTGAGAGGCCGTGGTTTTAGATGGTTTTAAATGATTTTAATAAGGAAGGCCTCCAGACAAGAAAGCCTTATGGCTCAGAATAAATTAAATGGAGAAATACTCCAAATTATATTTCAATCAAGGGTCTAAAAAACCCAGAATATTCCTAGGCAGGCCCTGAGGGGTTTCCATATACAAGTATATGGTGCTTTTACCACTGTGGGAATATGAACCTCAGATCGGACTGGAGGTAGTCTCCTTGAGCAAGTCTCAGGAGTACCAGGGCAGTAAAGAAACTGACCCTAAAAGTGGTGTTTTGGTCGTGTACCCACCACAGCACAAATATAAATCCAGGTGTACTTAATGGGTACAAAGTACGATACCTGAAGGAAGCTGTGAGGCCATGGAAGGTAACCATGGTGGCCAACATCAATTGGTTTCTCACCAGCTTCAGGAGGCTGTTATGGTTGAAACAGCAGATTTATATGAAAACACTTCTTTTATGTTCCCCATTCTGTCTGATTAGGCAATGTCTGATGAACATATAGCAAGACTCTGCCACGGGCGGTTTGGTGGCCCAAATCAGACACAGTCATGGTTCTTATTGATGTTTAGAATAATAATTGAACCATTTATGACGATTCCTAGCTGCAGTAATTGGTGGCCCAAATCGGACACAGTCATGATTCTCATTAATGTTTAGAGTAATAATTGAACTATTTATGACAATTCATAGCTGCAGTAAATTGTTGAAAAATTCATCCATGGCATGATCATATGAATTTGTTAATCTGCAGGTTCTGACCAGACCATTACAAGAGCTTGGACTGTCGGATAGGACCATGAATATTATAACTGCAGCTTGGAAAAATAGCATTAAAAACAGTATTTTGTTTATATAAAGAAATTGGAAGTCTTTGGTAGACAGTCAAAGATATTTTATCATACTGCTAACATATCAGATATATTGGAGTTCCTTGCTGGATTACATTTTTTGATCAGCACCTAAGCGATAGGGCCATTAATAGGGCTCATAGTGCTTTATCGTCCTATTTAGGACAAATTGCTGTCCATGAATCTAGCGGGTCTCATCTGTTAATATCCCGATTGGGAAAGGAATATATATTAAAATCTGCCCAAAGTAAAAATATAGAAGTTGGGAGGTCAGCATAGTTCTTACTTTGCTTAGGCAATGGGCTCCAATTCTATCATTGTTTTGGAAGTTAACATTTGAAGTAATAATGCTCATGGCTTTAGTATCAGCACAAAGAGTGCAAACGTTGCAAATGTTACGTTAGACTGTATGCATGTGGCTAAAGATAACATTGTCTTATATGTTTATGACTTAACCAAACAAAGCAGACCAGGAGGAGCTGGAACCAAGGTACATTTTAAAGCATATCCTGTCGACCAAAAATTGTGTGTGGTTAAGCATTGACTCAATATGTTGAAGTAGGAAAGAGTCTCCGTGGTGGTGAGACAGCGCTATTTATTACACACAAAAAACACATAAAAGTATCAGTACAAACTGATGGTTCCAGATAGTTACATTCTAGATGGTTAAAACAGGTTTTGGGACTCAGCAGGAGTACACATTGAGATGTTAAAAATCACTCCACCAGGGAGGTAGGTACATCCACGGCAAAGGCACAGGATGGGCCACTCGATCAAAAAATTAGAGGCCGTAGGAGGATGAAAAAGAAAATTTTCATAGTTTACAAGAAACCAGTTCTCACGGTGTCAGGGTTGGACACGCAGTGTTGGGTTCTCTTTGATTGTTGCTTTGTTTTATATTATCAATTTATATCTTTGGTTATAAATCTTCCCCTACGATAGAAGGGTTATTACTTTCATTCTTTTATAATGAAAAGACTTATTACATAAAGTAAAGAAATGTTTATAAGATGTATTATTTACTCACTACTGTGTTGATTGAGCCAGAGTGTCGTATGGAATGAATCTACGACATAAAAAACACAGAGCTACAACATCTTCACATAGTCACTCACGTGACTCCGAAGTAAAATAGTAAGATTAAACGAGAACTTACCAGTTCGAAGTTTGATCGTTATTTTATGAGGAGTAATGATGAGGGATTACGTGCCCTCCACTCCCAACCCTCATAAAATAAATGATCATCTGGTAGTTCTAATCTATGTTGAGCCTTACTATCTTACTCCGGTTATTGGTTCTGTGTTTTTCATGCCGCTGCTTTGAAGTATGTTGATCATGCGCCAGGCGGGGCTTCCTTCACGTAATCCCTCATCGTTCCTCCTCATAAAATAACGATCAAACTTCAAACTTGGTAAGTTCTCGTTTAATCTTACTATTAATGAATAATTATCCAATGTATTTTTGGCTGAGGAAAGAACACAATAGTGTTTTTCAAATAGTGAGCAAAAAGTCATGGCCCTCCTGTAAACATCGTGATATGCAAGTCTGAAGAACGATCCCGACCCAAAAGGTCGCCCATCCTTTTTCTCCAAAGATGCTGCCTGACACGCTGAGTTACTCCAGCACTTTGTGTCTATCATTCTGGATTATGTGCTCAATCATAATCCAGTTTGAACCCTCAACTTTCTAATGCAAGGGGCAAAAATCCAGCCACATTAGTTTAGTTTAGTTTATTATTGTCACATGTACCGGGGTACAGCGAAAAGCTTTTTTGTTGTGCACTATGCAGTCAGCGAAAAGACTGTGGAGGATTACAATCTGCAGTACTGAAAGAGTCTGCCAGTTTAAAGGAAGTCTCTTGTTTCTTCATCAGCAATTGAGTCTTTAATACAGCCACCTCTCATTTTACATGGGGGTTACAGAACTGAAAAGCTGCACACATCTTAAAAACACGTAAATCAAACATTTTTACCATAAGAATATATACAAATGTGACAGAAAAGTCATATAGCTGTCCACATCACCCCATAGTCAGTTCATTTATGACTGCCATTGTTATTTTCCCCTACTCATTTATAAAGCAAAAAACAGTTAATAAAGAAAAAAACGTTACAGTGTCTTGATAGGCATTGCATGTGGCTGTGCTGGCAGACATACATTTGAGTGTGTTATTATGTGCGCATAAATTAGGCTCTATTATTAAATAAACAAGCACGTTATTAAAAAAATACATAAATCGAACATGCGTAAAACGCAAGGTGGCTGTATAAGATTAATATGAATGTGTGTTGATGGCCAATGTCGACTCATCGGGGTCTGATTCTGTGTTCTATTTCTCCATGACTTTATGATAAAGATTTAGAGAGTCAAATGAAGGCAAGTGGGACTAGCTTAGATGGGGCATCTTGGTCGGCTTGGACGAGTTGGGATGATGAGTCTTTTTCCGTGTTTTATGACTCTATAACTCTTCCCCAGCTTCAATGCAATGATGAACCCGAATCTAGACCCTAAATGTCACCTAGCTATGTTCTCCAGAGATGCTGCCCGATCTGCTGATTACTCCAGCACCTTGTGCCCTTTTGTGTATTAAGCAGCTTCTGCTGTTCTTCGTTTCTCCACCTGTCACTTGTCAGACTTTGTCCCAACCCTATCTCTCTTTCAGCTTTCTCTCCTCTATTACAATCAGTCTGAAGAATGGGTCCCGACCCGAAAATGTCATCTATCCATGTTCTCCAGGGATTCTGCCTGACCTGCTTCAACCATCTCCACCTCTAGTGTGGTCCACTGTGGTCCAGTATGGTCCAGTGCCATTACCTGGATTTCACTGAAAGAGTTTGAAAGTATTGATTTTCTTCACACTGTTTGGCTTGACTCAAAAAACCACCCAGAAGTACGATAATAACTTCTGTCATTCCAAACCTATCAGATTTCCAGTATGAAAATTATTTCACTGGTGGTGGGAACAATTTAAGTTTGTCAGTACCGAGTTAGACCCAGAATTCTTTTTCCGGATATATTGATGGAAAAACCTGACGTCGCACACATGACTTGGAGACAAATATAGACAGGGTTAGGAGACAGAGTTTGCAGATAGAGTCACACAGCGTGGAAACAGGCCATTCGGTCCAACTTGCCCATGTCGACCAACATGCCGCATCTACATGAGTCCCGCCTGCCTGCTTTTGGCTCATATTCCTCTAAACCTATCCTATCTATGTACCTGTCTAAATGTTTCTTAAACACTGCGATAGTACCTGCATGTAAATGGTGGAACCGTGAGTTAAGAAAACAAACTGCTGGAGGAACCCAGCGGGTCAGGCAGCATCTGTGTAGGGAAATGGACAGACGACATAAAGTTTGAAGAATGGTCCCAACCTGAAACCTTGTCTGTATATTTTCCTCCACAAATGCTGCCTAACCCATTGAGTTCCCCGAGCTCTTTGTTTTTACACAGGGTTAAAGTGCTTCAGAGCCAGATTCCTGGGTTTGATCCAGATCTCGGGGTGCTCTCTGTGTGGAATTTGCACGTTCTCGCTGTGACCATGTGGGTTTCCTCTGGGTGCTCCTGATTCCACCCACATTCCAAGGACATGTGGGATTGTAGGTTAATCGGCCCTCTGTAAAAGGTGGGATAACATAGAAAAGGTGATTGATGGTTGGCGTGGACCTGTGGCCAGGCCGATTTACTAAAACTAAAACCAAACTAATCAGTTATGGTGATAAAAGTTCTTCAAAACAATTCTTTTGATTTACTGCAAACTGGATATTTTCTATTTTCGATATCTTGTCTGAATTAATGTTCATTCAAAAATGGCAAGATGTCCCCTCATGCTTACATGGCTCTTGAACCAATGGCCTCCATGAGCAGAATAGAAGAGCTTTATGGTTGAGCTGATCTCACTGCTAGTTTGTGCCAACTTTAGAAACAAATAGCTGTCAACACTAATGTTTGGGCATGAGAAATTGCCACTTAAACCTGGTACCAAAGAATGCTCATGAAACTGTACTCAGCAAGGATTAATGTCCCCAGGGCTGTGTTTAGTTTAGAGATAACGTGGAAACGGGCCCTTCGGCCCACCGAGTCCATGCCGACCATCGATCACGTATTCACGCTAGTTCCATGTATAGGAAGGAATTGCAGATGCTGGTTTACACCAAAAATGCTGGAGTAGCTCAGCGGGTCAGACAGTATCTCTGGAGAAAAGGAAGACGGATTTTGACCCGGATCGTCACCTGTTCCTTTTCTCCAGAGATGCTGCCTGACCCACTGAGTCACTCCAGCATTTTCTGTATCCATGCTAGTTCTATGTTGTCCCATTTTCTCATCCACTCCCTACACACTAGGGGCAAATTTACAGAGGCCAATTAACCTACAAACCCATACATCTTTGGGATGTGAGAGGAAACCGGAGCAGCTGGAGGAAAACCATGCAGTCACGGAGAGAATGTGCAAAACTCAATGGTTCAATATTTCTTTTTATTATCACGCTTACCATGTACAGTGAAATGCATTGTTTGCATACAGATCAGTTAGATTACTGCTATACATAAGGATAATCCTCAACTAAGTACTGAATGCATAGAAACAGCCCAGTGAGTCCTTATGCAAGTGTCGCCACATTTGGTGCCATAAAGGCCCGTTGCAGCCGTCGCCACCTTCTGGATCGTCCAGCGAACTGTCGTCCCTCACCTCGCCCGGCCTTCAGTGTTCAGTCTACATGCCCCGGGGGTGCCTCCCGCAGCCGACCTTGAGGGTGCGGAAGGTAAGACCCCCGGTTCTCTTACCGAACTTACGTTTGTTTCAGTGTCCGCCGCTGTCGCAAATGCTCTCCGCCCTCTGATCCCCAGTCATCGGGGGGGCGATCAGGAGACGAGCCTCCGGCCCACTCTCCAGTCGGGCTCCTCCGGTTCCTCCGTTGGGGTTTGGCAGCTGCCGCCCGCCCACTGGGACCTACATCCATACAGACAGCACCTGGGGACAGGATCGAACCCAGGTCTCTGGTGCTGTGAAGTAGCTGCCTAATTGATGGTTCTTGATCTTATTGAATGACTTATACATGCGTTATATCATTGGAAGAGCCAATGTTTAAGATGGTAAAATTAATCAACAATAAATGAGGCACACAAAAGTGCTGGAGAAACTCAGCGGGTGCAGCAGCATCTATGGAGCGAAGGAAATAGGCAATGTTTCGGCCTGAAGCGTTGCCTATTTTCTTCGCTCCATAGATGCTGCTGCACCTGCTGAGTTTCTCCAGCACTTTTGTCTACCTTCGATTTTCCAGCATCTGCAGTTCCTTCTTAAATAAATGAGGCACCCTTACTTGAATTGAGTCGAGGGGTTCCACTCAGGCACGTGCCATCAGGGTAGGCAAGGTAGGCACTGCCTACCCTGACTAAGATTATGAAATGGCAATTATTAAATATAAATAGTAAAGGCATGGGAGAATTATGCCTATGTAAGAGATGGATCTCTTAGGTAGGCATAATTCTCCGTGCCTTTCGTCCGCAGCGCTTGTAACACGGGAAGGGCTGTGCAGCCCATGGGCCGTCAGCGCTGCCTGAGCCGTCAGTTTCAAGGGGAGCTGAAGGCAGCAGAAATTCTGCCTTTGCAGTACTGCGCAGGCGCAGCAGTATACTGCGCATGCCCAGCGCGAGTTTCTTGGCGGGATTTTCGAATATGGATTGCCATTATTTTAATAGTTTCTCAGGAAACAAAGAGCGAAGAATGGACTTAATGTACCAATAACGTGGTAAGTGCATTTCTTGGTGCTTAATTTTTATAAATACTGTATTTCCCGGGGTGGGGGGGGAGAGCTCCGTTCACAGTGTTTGGGGAGTCTGGCGTTGTGAAGGAGAGGTTCGGGGTCAGTAACCCACTTGCCACGCTCCGGTCTGAATGCAGGTAGATGGGACTAGGTGAGAGTAAGTGTTCGGCACGGAGTAAAAGGGCCGACATGGCCTGTTTCCGTGCTGTAATTGCTATATGGTTTTATTGTGGCCGGGGAGTGAATTAGCTTGGGTGGCTGCCGCAGCGCTCCGGGCACAGACAGCACAACTGGCCGCCACTTCCGAGGAAGGAAGCAGCTCGGGTGACTGACTTTGAGCGGCCGCCGGGACCCTGCCACTTCAGCCACTTCAGCCCCGTCTCCTCTGGCAGTGCTCTCCGTCTGAACATCTCTCACCTGCCGCTCGCCGGTTCTGCTGTCTGTGCCCGGAGCGCTGCAGCAGCGGTGAGTGAGTCTGACATGATCTCTGACCCTCCTCCTTTTCAACACTCCTGCCCTCCCCGCATCTTTAACCCCTGGCACAGACTCTCCACACGCTGTGAAAGGAACTCTCCCTCCAAATGGACCCTTGAATTAATATTGTCATTCAATAAGATGACAACTGATTCAAAGTCCCGGTGTGCTCCCGTTTTTCCGACCATCTCTCCACCTGCCTTCATCCTCCGTCCCCCACCCATTCAGTGATTAGAAAATGAAGGAGATTGAGAAGCCTTGGTAAAATTGAACTGTTACTTATTTTTTTTTTTTACGAAGAGAACAATCTGCGCATGCGCGGTTTAAGATTCTTTTTTAAAAAGCCGGCTGACTGCCTACCCTGAGTAATCACTCACGGCACGTGCCTGGTTCCACTGTTGTAGTGATTAAACCATGTTCTATCTGACAGGAAGTACTCTTCGTCTAGATATTTGGGACGGATGGAAAGAGTACTTGATGGGATGCCTTCTGGGCCACAAACATATCATTCAGCAACATCTCTCTGAAGAGGAACCTGTAGCCAAGTACGTCCAACATTGTTCGTTACTCTGGATTCATTATTCACGCTCCATATCACCTTATCTCTTAAACTCACACTTTTTATCTTTTCATTTCTGACCTTCACCAGCCTTCTGCCTATCAAAACACTCCCTCACCTGTATCTACCTATCACTTAGGACCTGGGACGTGCAGATGAGACTTGTTGGTCAGTGTGGGCAACTTGGGCCTAAGGGCCTGTTTCCATGCTGTATGACTCAATGACACAAACTGCTGGAGTAACTCAGCAGGTCAGGCAGCATCTCTGGATGGGTGATGATTGGGTTCTGCGTGGTGTTTGCAGGTTCCAGCGGCGAGTGGCACTGCACCTGGCGGCGTTCTTCGGCCACTTGGACCTCGTAGATTGGCTGCTCCAACAAGGCGTCCGGGCAGACAAACCCGTCGGCGCCCATCCTTACCGGGAATGGTGCCAGGAGATCGAACATCCCAACGTCAACAAGTGCCCGGTCCACGCGGCCGCTGAGGAGGGTCAACTGCTGCCGTTGAAAGCCTTGGTGAACAACAACATCCTGTGCCTGGAATGCAGGAACCCCCAGGGTCACAACCCCCTGAAGATCTGTATCCAGCGCAGGCACGTGGCGTGCGCCTTGTACCTGATCATGAAAGCCTGGTCCGTGGTTTCTTTCCAAGGGCTCTCCTTTCCTGTCCGCATCTACATTAAGATAAAGCATTGGCTCCACAAAGTCCAAAGACATGTGCGCTCGAAGAAGAGGATGGCCTACAGAACGCGGGTTGGGGACACCATTGTGGTGGACGGCTTCACTGAACTTAGAATGAGGTCCCGGCCCAGGGCGAGAGGAGGCAGGAAAGATGGGCGAGGTAAAAAATCCACCCTGCCAGCGCTTAGTAACCAGGTACCAATGACAAGACACAAGCCGCCCGCCCAGGACGCCCAGAGGAATAACGGGGGTTTGATGGACCTGAGTCTACCAGCAATTGGGGGTCAAGGAAGAGGAACAACACACGTAGCCTCCAAAGGAAAGAGCAACCCAGAAACAGACGTGTGGGGAATGAACATGCCCCTCCCACCAATAATCAGGGACACAAACCCACGACCTCAGTTCTTTTACTCAGCACCAAATGCTGCTGGACTTCTCACAACATCCTTACTATCATTTTCTCAGCACAACGGGAGAACGACAAGGGAGAACGCCGTTTACTGTCTGGCACTGGCTAGGTCCGTATTTCTTATTCATATTTTTAACCACGTTTTGTTGCATGCTGCTTCTTATAGTTTAGTTTAGAGGTTCAGCGCGGAAACAGGCCCTTCGGCCCATTGAGTCCACGCCGACTAGCGATCAGCGCACACTGACACGATCCTACACACCAGGGACAATTTACAATCTTCACCAAAGCGAATTGACCAACAAACCTGTACGTCTTTGGATTATGGGAGGAATCTGGAGCACCCAGGGAAATGTACTCATGTAGTCACGGGGAGAATATACAAACTCCATACAGACAGCATCCATAGGCAGGATCGAACCTGGGTCCCTGGCAGTGTAAGGCAGCAACTCCACCTCTGCGCCACTGTGCCACCCCAATAGTTCGATAGTTTTAATGTTACTTTATTGTCACATGTCCCTTTCTTGCACTGAAATAGGTTTTTGGCATGCAGTTCACTGAAAATCTTACTATACCTCACAAGAGCGTAAGAATAATAAATCACACTGAGGCTGTACACACGTGTCGCTTACAGGTTCATTTTCAATAGATACCTGAACCCATAACCTTCAGGGAACTGACTGAGCAGATCACTGAGCCAATGTGAGCCCGTAGCACTTTGGTAGCAAAAACAGGAAGGCAGATTACTATCTAAATGGCTTCAAGTTGGGAAAAGGGAAAGTTCAACGGGATCTGGGGGGCCTTGTACATCAGTCTATGAAAGTAAGCATGCAGGTACAGCAGGAAGAAAGCGAATGGCAAGTTGGCCTTTATAACAAGAGGAATCGAATATAGGAGCAAAGAGGTCCTTCTGCAGTTGTACAGAGCCCTAGTGAGACCACACCTGGAGTATTGTGTGCAGTTTTGTTCCCCCAATTTGAGGAAGGACATTCTTGTTATTGAGGGAGTGCAGCGTAGGTTTACAAGGTTAATTCCCGGGATGGCGGGACTGTCATATGCTGAGAGAATGGAGCAGTTGGGCTTGTACACCCTGGAGTTTAGAAGGATGAGAGGGTATCTCATTGAAACAGATAAGATTGTTAAGGGCTTGGGCACGCTAGAGGCAGGAAACATGTTCCCAATATTGGGGGAGTCCAGAACCAGGGGTCACAGTTTAAGGAGTAAGCCATTTAGAACGGAGATGAGGGAACACTTTTTCTCACAGAGAGTGGTGAGTCTGTGGAATTCTCTGCCGCAGAGGGCGGTGGGGGCAGGTTCTCTGGATGCTTTCAAGAGAGAGCTAGATAGGGCTCTTAAAAATAGCGGAGTCAGGGGATATGGGGAGAAGGCAGGAATGGGGTACTGATTTGGGATGATCAGCCATGATCACATTGAATGGCGGTGCTGGCTCGAAGGGCCAAATGGCCTACTCCTGCACCTATTGTCTATTGTCTATTGTCATCAGGCAACCAGTAAATACATTTCACTGAAGTGCAGAGCAACTCATTCTCGTGATGATGCAGTCTTGCTAAATACTGATCCACCAACGATTGTCCAGCACCCTTGGTTCTGGCGCCTTGCTGGATTATCCGTTTTACCGGACCAACAGAGGTCACAGACTTGGAAAGGGGGAGTGGGATACTGTCCCGCAAAGTTGGGCTCGGAAGTCGGCAGTGGGAACGTATCTGCCAGCTCTGGCCGGGCCGGAGTTCCAGAGTCCCGGCCACAAGAGGCAAATTTGACCCGCCAATTAGCCGTGGAAGTCCCGATCAGCCGTCTCACCCAGCCTAGGCGCCACATTTTCAGGGGGACTTCTGGGGGTGATGTCAAGTGCGCTCTCGTAATTTTGCCCGGTTTAAAGGAGTTGCCCGGAATCGATGGTGGACAGGTTTGTAGGTTAATTGGCGGCGGTAAATTGTAAATTGTCCCTAGTATGTAGGATAGTGCTGGTCGGTGCGGACTTGGTGGGCAAAAGGGCCTGTTTCCGCACTGTACCTCTAAACTAAAAATAAACTAAAACTATTTTACTTCCCAGTGGCAAAGTTATGCCAGGACTTTTGAAATTTGCAAGACTCTTTGTCATGGTTCATCCTGAGCAGGTCTGACCGGAGACGCTTTCGGAGATGGACATCAGGTGCTGCTGGAGGACCATCAACTCTTTGGTCTGCCTGAAACTTGTTGGTCACCCAGCAGAGCGGGATGTCCATCAGGGAATGTTGCCAAGTGTCCCGCCCCAAACTACAGGAGTAAGTGCTGAGGGACGCACTGAAGCTTGGTGCAGCCAACGCCAAGGCTCTGTGGGGGAGGATCACAGTCTAGGGTCCTTCTGCTGCTCGACATCAGGGGACTTAATCTGGTGAGGACACTCCTCACACAAGGGAAGGGATATCACCCCAGGGGCCACATGGATGGCAAACACGCCATATAGAAAAATAAGGAATTGCTAACACTACTGGGTATAACGCTAGCATTATTGAATGCGTAGACACACTAAGAATGGATTGAGTATTTTGAAACGTTTTTTGTTATCAAAAGATCATAAGACATAGGAGCAGTCTGCTCTGCCATCCAATCGTGGCTGATCCATATTTCCCTCTAAACCCCATTCTGCCTTCTCCCCATAATCATTGGCACCTGTACTAACCAAGAACCTATCATTTTCCGCTTTAAAATACTTACTATCTTGGGCTCCACTGCCCTCTGTGGCAATGAATTCCACAGATTCACGCCCATCTGGCGAAAGAAACTCCTCCTCATCTCCTTTCCAAAGGTACGTCCTTTTATTCTGAGGCTGTACGCTCTGGTCCTAGATTCTCCCACTAGCGGAAACATCCTCTCCACATCCACTCTATTCAGGTCCCTTCATTATTCGGGTAGGTATATATATTTTCTTAAGAATGATGTGTATATTAAAATTTTAAAAACTTGTTTCGTTTTCAGCACATTTAAAGAAAAACCTTGGCTGCAGCAACTTAGGATGGCAAGGAACTTGGCCAGAAGAAGCATACAGAAGCCCTTCTGTTGATACAAGCCTTGTGTTCTGCTTCCATTGACAGAACTTAACAAAGATGCACCAATTTGCATGACTGCTCAACTTTAGGAGTTGGGGAAGGGGGAAATGAGTGTGTGCGCACGTGAGTACATAGGCACAAAATGCTGGAGTAACTCAGTGGGTCAGGCAGCATCTCTGGAGAAAAAAGTATCGGTGATGTTTCGGGTTGGTACCCTGAAGGATTCCGACTCGGAACGTCACCAATCCTTTTGTCTCCAGAGATGCTGCCTGACCCGCTGAGTTACTCCAGCACTTTGTGTCTTTCTTTGGTATAAACAGGATCTGCAGTTCTTTGTTTATGTACAACGTGTGTCCACATATATCTATATCTATATATTTTTTTGTACTTGTATTATATATTCTTGTTTTTATTGAATCCTGCCATCACTGGGGCAGTGGGCATTACCACTGAGCAATGTAACTCTACCCAACATCAACGCTACACATTCAGACTCACACCCTCCATCACCAATTACTTCATCTTTAACTTTTTATCCTTACTTTAATCTCCTTCCAACGTCTCATCCATGTCCCTGGAACATGACGGGGAAATATATAGACCAGGAACTGTAGATGCTGGTTTACAAATAAATGCTGGAGTAACTCAGCGTGTCAGGCAGCATATCTGGAGAACATGGATATATGACGTTTCTGGTCTCTTCTTCAGATTCAAATTTTAGCTTAGTTTAGAGATACAGCGCGGAAACACTGTGCACACGGACCAGTGATCACCCCGTACACTAGCACTATCCTATACACTAGGGACAATTTTTACCACAGCCAATTAATCCACAAACCTGTACATCTTTGGATTGTGGGAGGAAACCAGAGCATTCAGAGAAAACCCACACACGTATAAACTCCGTACAGACAGCGCCCATAGTCCGGATCGAACACGGGTCTCTGGCGCTGTAAGACAGCAACTCTACCACTGCACTACAGTGCTGCAATGTAAATGTAACTTGTTTTGGACGACTTGTAGTTCCTAAAGTTTGTTACTGTGAAATTTTACTTGTTTCATTTTAAGTCTGTTGTAGATTAGTTGATTACTAAAGATGTCAACATTCTATTTGTCTGATCCGATATGGCCGATTTCTCTTATTTTGTATAGACTCTGTTATGGACTGTGGATTACAATAAATGTCAAAACTCTGTGCTCCCTCTGGCCTCTCTTGTTCTATATTCTGTATACGTCATTCAAGACTCTGGTTCCTGTGTCCACACATGCATTGTCCCATTCAATGGTTCAATGGTTCTTTATTGTCACGTATGCACTGCACAGTGAAATTCTTTTGCATAACCCACAAACGCACAGCACCATATTTTTGTGCCGTTTACAAAGATAAAGGCCAAGGTCCAAAGTCCGGACCACATGTTGAAAGTACTGGAGCGCCCCCGATCCAGGTAAGCAAAGGTAAGCCCCAGGCTGCTGCAGACCCATCGTCCCTCTCCTCGCCCAACTACGTCTATGCCTCGGTGGGGGTGCCTCCTGCAGCCAACCTTGAGAGAGCTGGAGACAATACCCAAGTCCCTCTCCTACCGGCTCACTCCTCACGTCTGTCGCCACCAGCAGCTCCCTTCTCCTCGACTCTCCGGTCTTCGGGGCTTCTGAGCTTACCACTGCAGGCTGCGGCTCGCTGGGGACTTCTTCACAGTGGCGAACTAGGCCGGGCGGGCCACTGGGTCTTAATTTTTGGGGGCCGCCCGCCCTCCACTTCAACCTCTGCTTTGCTATTATTGTTCTGCATTGACTCTGGGTTAAGTGTAGATACAAGTTCCCATGTATAAATTCTCTCCACAAAAACATTTTATCATTGATTTTAAGTTTTTGTTACTGGAAATGTCAAAGACCAGAGTGTAGCGTTTTAAGGTGAGCGGGCAATTTTTTTTCCACAGAGCCTGTTGGGTGCCTGGAACATGCTCCCAGGGGTGGTGGTGGAGGGAAATATGACAATGACATTTAAAAGGCTTTTTAGATAGGCACGTGGATATGCAGGGAATAGTCTGAAGAAGGGTCACTACCTGAAACGTCAGACATTCCTTCTTTCCAGAGATGCTGCCTGTCCCACTGAGTTACTCCAGCATTTTGTGTCTATCTTCGGGGATATGGATCACATGCGGGGAGTAGAGATTAGTTTATCTTGGCACCATGTTCAGCACAGACATTGTGGGCTGAAGGGGCTGTTCCTCTACTGAACTGTTCAATGTTCCAAAGTAAACATTGATTTTTGACAACCAAAGGTATTAGGAGATACAGAAAAAGGTAAGGATCTGGAGTTACATATTAGCAGGACCTCTTCGAACAGCAGGGTAGACTCAAGTCGATAAATGGTAGTGGATTCATCAGAAGGCACTACTACAACAGGAAAACCCCTTTAATTCCAACTACCTGGATTACTTTTCAGGTAGTGATAAATTGGAATTTTTCCCAATGTACAAAAATAACAAGGCACTTCGGACTTTTAACTGGTTTCCAATGTATGCATTATCTTAAAGTAAATGAAGTGAAAACTCTTCACTGAGATGAGATAAAATATTATGGCAATACTATTGGTCACATGGGCACACAGGAAACTGCAGATGCTGGAATCCTTGATCAAAACACAAAGTGCTGGAGGAACTCAGTGGGTCAGGCAGCATCTGTGGAAGGAGTGGACAGGCAACATTTCAGGTTGGCACCTCTTCACAATTGCTCACATATTGTTGATTATTTTAAGCAGCAGAGAATTACGCAATATCTTTTATTTAGCACAATATAATAAAGAATAAGGAAAGCGTAGAATTTGTTTTGGTCTTTTAGTTTTCTGTTTTGGAAACAGGCCCTTCGGTCCACCAAGTCTATGTCGATCATCGATCACTCGTTTACACTAGTTCTATGTTATCCTGCCTTCTCATCCACTCCCTACACATTAGGGGCAATTTACAGAGGCCAATTAACCTACAAACACACGTCTTTGAAAGGTGGGAGAAAATCAGAGCAGCCTGAGGAAACTCACGTGGACACAGGGAGAACGTGCAAACTCCACGCAGATAGCACCCGAGGTCAGGATCAAACTCGGGTCTGTGGCGCTGAGGCAGAAGACGCACCTGATACTCTTTGAGGTGTTGGGAAGAAACTGGAGTACCTAGGGGAGACGCACGTAGTCACATGCAAACATCACACCGACTGCACCTGAGGTAAGGATTGGACCCTAATCTACCAACTTTCGACTTTCTTTAGACTCTTTCACTGCACCTCGGTACACGTGACAATAATAGTAAGATTAAATAAGAACTTACCGGTTCGAAGTTTGATCCTTATTTTATGAGGAGTTACGCTGAGGGATTTTGTGAAGAAGCCCTGCCAGGCGCATGCGCGTCATACTTCAAAGCAGCGGCGTGAAAACACAGAAACAATCGCTAAAGTAAGATAGTAAGGCTTTGAGAAGACTAGACCTACCAGATAATCCTTTCAATTATGAGGGCCAGGAGCGGAGGGCACGCAATCCCTCATCGTAACTCCTCATAAAATAAGGATCAAACTTCGAATGGGTAAGTTCTCGTTTAATCTTACTATTTTACTTCGGAGTCACGTGAAGATTTCAAAGCTCTGTGATTTCATGCCGTTGAATCCACTCCATGCGACACACTGCTTCAGTTGACATAGTAGTGAATAAATAATATATTGAACATTGCTTCGAACTATTCAATAACCATTTTAATAACAATAATAACAAAAAAACAGTAATAACCCCTCTATCCCAGGGGGAAATTATAAAGAAAATGATATGAAACAAAGCAAACAAAATTAAATGGAACCCAACACAGCATGCCCAAACCTAGGCACTGTCAAAACAGGTTTATCATAAAAGTTAGCAAATGTTGCTTCTTTAGACCATCCTGCGGCCCCGAGGATTTGGTCTAGCGGCACGTCCTGCGCCTTCACCACGGATGTTGATGCCTCCCTGGTGGAGTGAGATTTAAACACATGAGTGTCTACTCCAGTGTAATCCAGTGTTACGACTCCCGTCCCCTAACATCCAGAACCTGTTTTAACCATCTAGAAATAGTTTGTACTGACACTTGTTAATATGTTTTTTTGTGGGTAATGAGCATTGCTGTCTCATTAGAACCTCTGAGACTCTTAGTTATCTCAATATATTGACACAGATGCTTAATTACACATAACGCTTGGTCAACAGGGTATGTTTTAAAGATTACCTTGGTTCCAGCCATTCCTGGCCTGCTTTGCTTGATTAGATCATAGACATAAAAAGTAATTTTATCTACAGACAAATGCATACAATCTAGTCGTAATATTTGCAATGTTTGTACTCGTTGTGCTGATACTAGCGCCATGAGCATAACCACTTTAAGTGTTAACTTCTGAAAAGACAGTGACGTAATTGGAGTCCATTGCCGAAGCAGTGTAAGAACTATACTGACATCCCAGATTTCTGTATTACCCTCCAGGCTTAGGAGGGTTTTTATTTAAAATTCCTCTCATGAATCGGGATACTAACGGATGAGATCCGATAGATTGTCGTCCTGAAAAATGTCCTAAATAGGAGGACAAAGCACTCCGAGCACTACTAATGGTACTATAACGCAAGTGCTGATCACAATGCAACATAGCAAGGAACTCCAATACATCCGGTATGCTTGCAGTATGATAAGATATATCTGACTGTACACAAAACATTTCCCATTTCTTTATATGAGACTCGTATTGTTTCTTAGTGCTATGTCTCCAAGCTGCAGTTATGACATCCATGGTCCTATCTGACAGTCCAAGGCCTTGGAACGGTCTGGTGAGAACCTGCAGATCAACAAATTAATACGGTCATGTAACGGATGATTTTCTCCTATTACTGGATGCACCAACAAATTACTGCAGCTGGGGATCGTCATGAATGGCTGAGTTATCATTCTGAGCACCAATGCGAACCATGGCTGTGTAGGCCAGTCTGGAACCACCAAAACACCTGTGGCGGAGTATTGTTCTATTTTGGTGAGACATTGCCTAATCAAACAGAATGGCGGAAAAGCAGAGAAGAATGTGCGTCCCCAATGTAGCGAGAATGCATCCACCGCTGCTGCTCCTGACCTTACTCCTCACATGTGATTGATATATGCCATAGCTGTGGTATTATCAACCTGGAGTTGAACGTGTAAATTATTCATTGTGGAACAATAAGCTTTTAATCCATAAAATGCCCCCAATAACTCCAAATAATTTAGACCATGGCTGTGGAGAATTATATCCTCTTGGACACTCCATCTACCACCACAGCTAGACTCGCTGTAGCTCGCCATCTGAGAGCGCTCACATCAGTCTGTAAAACCACTGAAGGTTGCTGAACCAAAATATTTTTTGTAGATTGTGCTACATTGATAATCCACCATTGCAATTCAGCTAAGACTCCGGTTGATAACTGCATGGACCTATCAAAATGACCTGCATGCTCTTTTAGTGCTTGTTCTCTGGCTCGTTGCAGACTTTGATAATGCAGAGGTCCATACTCTACAGCAGGAAAAGCTGCTACCAATTTACCAATAACCCTGGCTACTTCTCGGATGGAGGGATATAGTTTCTAGGCGAGACAAATACACGCATTCCTGATATCCACAGCCTTGGCTGTTGGCAAAGTTACTGACATATTAACTGAATCAATGACAAAACCCAAATAATAAATTGTTTGGGATGGCTGTAACTTAGATTTTGTTTGATGGATCAAAATCCCTAACCTTTCAAACAGGTGTGTGGTTGCTGAAACCGATTCCTCAGCTGTTTCCTGAGTGTTGCTTATGATTAAAATATCATCTAGATAAACCATTACAATGAGATTCTGGGCCCTCAGTAGTGCCAGCATTGGTTTCAATAATTTTGTGAACAGCCTAGGCGCTGAAGTTAACCCATTAGGTAATGCTTTAAATTGCCACAGCTGTCCCATCCAACCAAATTTCAAGTATCTGCGATAATGATGATGAATTGGTACTGAATAATATGCATCTTTTAGATCTATAGTTGCCATATAGCAGCCTTGTGATAACAGCTGTTTTGCAGTATCGAAGGTGTCCATTTTAAAATGCCTATACTGAACTTAGGAATTTAAGTGTGATATCCAGAATGACTATACAACTCCCATATTTTTTTCGGCCTGGGGAATATATTGGACACTAATTGTTGAGGATGGTTAATCGTCCTCTCAATCACCCCTTTCTGGAACAAAATTTTACTTTCTTCTTTTACCTGCCGAGTTTCTGGTGCAGCAAATACCAAGACTCTTTCAGGCATATGCTTGTCAGGTGGATTAATACGTGCAATAAACTCTATTGTAGAGCCTGACACAGTATCTAATATAAACCAATCAGATGTTATTCATCATAAAACAATTGCAATCTACCCCCAACCGGAGGTTGTACCCCAGAATTTTTATCTGTGATGGAATGAAGGTCCTGTACCTCGACACCCGGCCTGGAAGGTCTCCTTCTGCTGATATTGGGGTTGTAGTTGGGCTGTATTGGTGAGTAATATCTTTGACCCATCGGCCTCCCTCTGCTGGGCCCAGCCCCAGGATCCGACCCCCTGCGTATCCCACCTGGCTGTTTATACACCGTCCTTGGAGTAGGGATGAAGGGTTTTATAAGCCCAATTGTCTTTCACTCCTCATCAATGTCTTTAATTTGCTTGGGAAGGTCTTCGCCGAATAGGTAATCCGGTGGTTGAATATTACTAGCCTTACACAGGCCTGCGAACCTTGGATTCAAGGTTGGCCGAATGGCGATCTTCCTCATACAGTTTACTTCAAAGTAGGCATTGTAGAATAATACGAGCATATCCTGTTGAGTCTTTGACATCTGTGACCCTTTGACCATCTTGCCGAACGCCGTAATGCCTGCTGCGACCAGTTTGAGGACACGCTGAAAGCGCATTTCCTGTCCTCTCATTGTTGCACTCATGGGTGCCCATATTGCACTCATGGGTGCCCATATTGCCGAGTTTACGGTGGGCACCCTGAGTGAAGCACAATTAACGAGTGTTTTGTATTGGGCTGTTGTTTCCGTCATGATAGTCTCCTGGAGCTGGTGAGAAGCCAAGTAGTTGACATTGGCGGCTAGATTATCATCCATAGCCTCACCAGTCCCTTTCGGTATAGCAACGTTTCGCGCTATATCCGGGACACCCGGAACGTGGCTCTTGTGCTCTGGTGTGTGCACATAAGCAGGGACATCAGCTTCAGGGTCAGCCTGCCCTGGCACTCCCGAGTCCTGCTCTAGGGAGACATCATCCAGACCCAAACAAGGTGCTGTAGAGAGAGATTCCCATTCTTGACAGGCACCATATTCTGTACATGGAACTCTTTGCGAGGTTGCCTGGGGAATCACTGGGCCCTTGGACCCCTGGCTGATGAGGGTGTGAAGCATTTGCTCCATTTGATCCAGCCTCCCCCATATTTTCTTCCGATGTGGAGGGGAGTCCTGTTCTTCATCAGATCCGTCAGAAACCACGGGTCTGACAGACTTTCTTTTTGCCTTCTTTCCTATTGTCGTTGCCTCAGTGCCCTGCGACACTGGAGCAGCCGGAAGCTGTTCAATTATCGGGGGCACGGCCGCCGGTATGGGAACCGGCGTTACCGCACTTATCTCCCGACCCGATCGCTGGGATGGAGTCGCATCGCTGCGCGACCCACGCTTATTCCGAACACACTTCGTACCACCGCTCTCCATGACCACTGGCTCCTTCCTACTGACTCACGAGCCAGATTTATGAAGCTTAAATACTTGCAGAAAAGTTGGTAAAAACTCACTTACCTGCAAAGTTTCTACTTACCGCTGGTGGAGTTGCGCTTTCCAGCCCGTTCAGTGAGACATGCGTCGACGTAATGACGCGCATGCGCCAGGCGGGGCTTCTTCACGTAGTCACTCACGTGACCTCCGAAGTAAAATTAACCTACACCTAAACCTAACAACATACCGTCTTATTCTAAACTTCCATTATATTATCTTACTCTAAGCTAGGAACAATGTTATCAACAAAACTCCACATTCTCTTATCTCAGAGCAGTCACTGAGCATAAGTAGTGAATTGCAACTCCCTGACGTGTCAATGAAGTTCACACAGGTTATAACTCAAGGGTAATAAATTGATTATTGTCACTTGTACCATGGTACGGTGAAAGCTTTGTTGTTGCGTGCTATCCAGTCAGCAGAAAGACTATACATGATTACAATCAAGGCCTCAACAGTGTACAGATGCAGAATAACTTTTACCGCTAGATAAAGTCCTGTAAATTCCGATTAAAGATCGTCCGAGGGTCTCCAATGAGGTAGGTGCTAGCTCAGGACTGTGCTCTAGTTGTTGATGGGATGGTTCAATTGCCTGATAACTGGGAAGAAACTGTCCCTGAATCTGGAAGATGTTGGCTCAGCCTGCACAAAAACAGATCTCGTGAATGAATAATAGGGAGGTTGCACGCATTCGAGGTCACGACCCGTGACCTGTACTGTTGCCATGCAATGCCAACTGGAGTACACGCGGTGAACTGCAGGTAAGCACTTACTATGGCTGTCAGCATGTCTTCTAGGCCAGCATCTGGACTGGTTGCACACCCGCGGACCCCAGGCCGCCTATCCCCGCGGCCAGGGGTGGGAGGAAGAGGAGGAGGGGGTCAGGGGGAGGAAGAGGTCGGGGTGCTGATGCAGCGCGGTCAGTGACTTTGGGTGGGCAGAGGGAGCAGACCGTCCCCAAATCTGCTGCAGCTTACGTTGCCTGGAACCGTGGCCCCGCTCCACCCGACCCCGCTCCATCCCGGCCCCGTGTGTAGGCGTTGCCGACCCACAGCCCCGTAACAGTGTGGCCCACAGAGGGAGACGGGGCAGAGGGCAGCGCTGACCCTGGGGGGGCAGAGTGGGGGCTGTCCCGAAGGATGTGCTCCTTCGCTTACACCTTGCTGCTCGGGTTCAGAGCAAACCTTCCCGCTTTCAATGACAGCACCCACAAATATTTATAGCACAACGAATGACAATTTTGGCGTTTTTTAACAGATAAGAAGGTATGCGTTCCATGTGTTAACAGTGTGTGCCGGAAACTGCCTTGTCCTCCACATGGATTGCACTGCATCACGCCCTTTGACCCCCCCTATAAACGAATGTTTAAAACAAAACAAGCTGCAATGGTGACATTGAGTTTTAAACCTCGTGCTTTGCAAGAGGAAGAGGAAAGAGAGAGCGAGGGTGTGTAATTGGAAGACTTTAGATGGGAGCAGGTTGCGGGAAGAATTTGTTAAAGAAGGAACTGCAGATGCTGGAGAATCAAGGGTACACAAAAGGCTGGAGAAACTCAGCGGGTGCAGCAGCATCTAAGGAGCGAAGGAGCTAGGCGACGTTTCGGGTCGAGACCCTTCTTCAGACTGGTCAGGGATCAGGGAAACGAGAGATATAGACGGTGATGTGGAGAGATAAAGAACAATGAATGAAAGATATGCAAAAAAGTATTGATGATAAAGGGAACAAGCCATTGTAAGCTGTTTGTAGTGTGAAAATGAGAAGCTAGTGCGACTAGGGTGGGGGAGAGAGATAGAGAGAGAGGGAATGCCAGGGCCCGAGGGCTGAGGGAAGGGTGGGAAGGGGAGGAGACAGCAAGGGTTAACAGAATTGAGAAAATTCAATGTTCAAGCCCAGAGGATGCAGACTCCCCAAGCGGAATATGAGGTGCTGTTTCTCCAGCTTGCGGTGTTGCTCACTCTGGCCATGGAGGAGGCCCAGGACCGAGAGGTCGGATACGGAATGGGAGGGGGAGTTGAAGTGCTGAGCCACCGGGAGGTCGGGTTGGTTATTGCGGACCGAGCGGAGGTGTTTGGCGAAACGATCGCCAAGCCTCCACTTGGTCTCACCGATATAGATCATCTGGCATCTGGAGCAGCGGATGCAGTAGATGAGGTTGGAGGAGGTGCAGGTGAACCTCTGTCGGACCTGGAAGGACTGCTTGGGTCCCTGAAAGGAGTGGAGGGGGGAGGTGAAGGGACAAGTGTTGCATTTCTTGCGGTTGCAAGGGAAAGTGCCCGGGGAAGGAGTAGAGTGGGAGGGGAGGGAAGAATGGACAAGGGAGTTGCGGAGGGAGCGATCTTTGCGGAAGGCAGACGGGGGGGGAGATGGGAAGATGTGGCGGGTGGAGGGGTCACGTTGGAGGTGGCGAAACTGGCGGAGGACTATCTGTTGTATTTGCCGGCTGGTGGGGTGAAAGGTGAGGACCAGGGGGACTCTGCCCTTGTTGCGAGTGGGGGAATGGGGAGAGTTTCTTGTCCGGGCTCTGAGCGGGGCGGAAGTGGAGAGCGGGGCGGAAGTGCGTGGCTTGCGAGAGCGGGGCGGAAGTGGCGAGCGCGAGCGGGAGCGGGGCGGAAGTGCGTGGCTTGCGAGAGCGGGGCGGAAGTGGAGTGCGGGGCGGAAGTGGCGAGCGGGAGCGGGGCGGAAGTGGCGAGCGGGAGCGGGGCGGAAGTGTCGGCGGTCCCTGTGCCGAGGCTCGGGCCGGCGCCAAGATGCTGCTGGTCCTGGCGGAGGAGCACAAGGAGCACCTGGGCTTCCTGACACGGGTGGACGCGGCCGGTCAGTGGCTCCACGTCCCCTCCCCGGGCCGCTGCCCCTTTCCCGGGAACCGGGGCCGGGCCGGTCAGATGAACGGTCCACAGGTCCCCGGACCAGGCCTCTCCCGGCCCCGGGGTCTGTGGGTGGGGGCGGCGAGGCGAGGCGAGGCGGGGCGGCCCGTGATGTGGAGAGGGGAGGTCTGAAGGAGAAGTTGGTTAGGGGTCAGTGGGGACGAGGAGACGGGTCTGGGTTTAATGGTCTGTTGAGGGGGGGTCGGTCTTTGGGGTTAGGGGTCTGGGGTGAATTGGGGGGGAGGGATGTGTGATAGAGTGGGGAGCGAGAAAACGAGAAGGGGTCTACGGCCGGAGTGTGGGGGAGGAAGAAGTGTTCTGTAGGGTCTAGAAAGGGTAAGTGATCTAAGGAGTACAGTGAGGGGGGCTGAAGGGGTGAGGATTGGACGAGGGTGATGGGGCCAGAGTGGGGGGACGGGTTGGATCAGGGGAGAGATGGGCCCTCGGGTTCTCTGACGGACAACAGCGCTAACAGATATATATTGGAGGTCACAGCCCTTTCAGTAGGGTTGAGAGCTGCAAGAACAAAATTAACTGATAGCATTTTAATGGAATGAGATGTATGAGCGAACCATTTATGATCATTAATACAAAAGGGAAAATGTTCAGATATTTTGAGTTAATGTCAATGATACGTGTCAGTTTGGTCCTCTGTACTTTGAGTGGTGCTAATGATATTTCTGTCTTCTGAAGATGGCAGAAGGAGCTCTGTTTTAAAGTTTCAATTGAAAGGCAGAAGCATTTGCTGCGCTGAAATGGCAAAGTAGATGGTATAGACTAATTTTTGGAGAATAACTTCATCCTACATCCAATGACTAATGGAAGCAAGTCGATGGCTGCACGTTAATGATCTTTTTTCCTTACATCTGATATTGGTCACTGACCTTAATAATTAATCCTTGCTGAGTTAGGATTTGAGCTTGTTCTTCCTACTGGTTTTTCATCGTAGCAGCTACCATTATGTAGAAACAAGGAACTGCAGATGCTGGTTTACAAAAAAGGACAGAAAGTGCTAGAGTAACTCAGCGGGTCAAGCAGCATTTCTGGAGAACGTGGATAGGCAGAGGGGAAGCTCGGAATCTCTGAAGACCGGATAATTGAGGAGGAGGGAGTCGCTGGTGGTGATGTACGTGAGGAGTGGGCTGGTAGGAGAGGAACCAGGGTATTGCCTCCGGCACCTTCAGGAGGGATAGCGAAAACGGGGAATTGTCGACCAGTTAGCCGTATATCGGTGGTGGGGGAGATACTTGAGTGGATTGTTAAAGATGTTATAGCAGCGCATTTGGAAAGCAGTGATAGGATCGGTCAAAATCAGCGTGGATTTATGAAGGGCAAATCATGCTTGACTAATCTTCTGGAATTTTTTGAGAATGTAACAAGTAGAATGGATGAGGGAGAGCCAGTGGATGTGGTGTATCTGAACATTCAAAAAGTCTTTGACAAGGTCCCACACAAGAGATAGTGTGCAAATGTAGAGCACGTGTTATTGGGGGATAGGGTATTGACATGGATGGAGAACTGGTTGACAGAAGCAAACAGTTGGAATTAGCAAGTCCTTTTCAGAATGGCAAACAGTGATTAATGGGGTGCCGCATGGCTCGGGGCTGGGACCCCAGTTATTTACAATGTATATTAATGATTTAGACAAGGGAATTAAATGTGACATCTCCAAGTTTGCGGACGGCACATTGTGAGCTGTGATGAAGATGCTATGAGACTGCAGGGCAACTTGTTAGGTTGGGTGAGTGGGCAGATGCAGTATAATGTAGATAAATGTGAGATTATCCACTTTGGTGGCAAGAACAGGAAGGCAGATTATTATCTGAATTATGTCAGATTAGGAAAAGGAGAGGTGCAACGAGACCTGGGTGTGTTAACCCTTGCTGTCTCCATCAGTCACTGAAAGTAAGCATGCAGGTACAGCAGGCAGTGAAGAAAGCTAATGGCATGTTGGCCTTCATTGCGAGAGGATTTGAGTTTAGGAGCAAGGAGGTCCTACTGCAGTTGTACAGGGCCCTGGTGAGACCGCACCTGGAGTATTGTGTGCAATTTTGGTCTCCTAATTTGAGGAAGGACATTATTGCTATTGAGGGAGTGCAGCGTAGGTTCACCAGGTTAATTCCCGGGATGGCGGGACTGACATATGATGAAAGAAATGGTCGACTGGGCTTGTATTCACTGGAATTTAGAAGGATGAAAGGGGATCTTACCGAAACATATAAAATTCTTAAAGAATTGGACAGCTAGATGCAGGAAATGTTTTCCTGATGTTGGGGGGAGTCCAGAAGCAGGGGTCACAGTTTAAGAATAAGGGGTAGGCCTGAGAAGAGGAAAAACGTCTTCACCTAGAGAGTTGTAAATCTGTGGAAATCTCTGCCACAGAAGGCAGTGGAAGCCAATTCACTGGATGTTTTTAAGAGAGATTTATCTCTTAGGGTAAAGGAATCAAAGGATATGGGGGAAAAGGCAGGAACAGGGTACTGATTTTAGATGGTACACAAAAAGCTGGAGAAACTCAGCGGGTGCAGCAGCATCTAAGGAGCGAAGGAACTAGGCGACGTTTCGATTGATATTCTGTTAACCCTTGCTGTCTCCTCCCCTTCCCACCTCTCCCTCAGCCCTCGGGCCCTGGCATTCCCTCTATCTCTATCTCCCTCCCCCACCCGTCGCACCAGCTTCTCATTTTCACACCACAAACAGCTTACAATGGCTTGTTCCCTTTATCATCGATACTTTTTTGCATATCTTTCATTCATTGTTCCTTATCTCTCCACATCACCGTCTATATCTCTCGTTTCCCTGATCCCTGACCAGTCTGAAGAAGGGTCTTGACCCGAAACGTCGCCTATCTCCTTCGCTCCTTAGATGCTGCTGCACCCGCTGAGTTTCTCCAGCTTTTTGTGTACCCTCGATTCTCCAGCATCTGCAGTTCCTTTAATACTGATTTTAGATGATCAGCCATGATCATATTGAATGGTGGTGATGGCTCGAAGGGCTGAATGGCCTACTCCGGCACCTATTTTTCTATGTTCTATGTATCAGTGCGATTGCAAATATGATTTCACGGTAATTTCTCTCTAAGATCCTGCCATGTGATTAAAAGAAATTGCATCCAAGCAGTGTAGAACACTGCACTGTTGTATTCCAACCTATTACCAGCTTCTTGCAAAGAAAGCAAAGTAGGAAAGAGTGACTCATTAAAACAGGGAAAATATTGCTTTGTTTTTGATATCAGATAAATCATTGATTTATTGCAATGAATGTTTTTTTCTGTTCAGTTGTAGGAGAATTCTGTCGAATTGCTGTGGAGTTTTTGAAGAAAGGCTCAAATCCCAAAATATTTGAAGGCGCGGCAAGTATGTAATGTTTGAGGAAACGGTGGGTTTTGAGTTGTGGTGAATATGCTAGCGTTGCTATTTTTCTATGTCTTGTTAAGTGAGCACATCCTCCCATTGTCTTGCACGTTAATGGTTGGAAGCTTTCAAGAGTTTGCAGCTGTATCCTCTCGATTATCTGTTGCCTTAGTGTTTTCCAATGGTAGGTGGGACCATAACATAGATTTTTCATTAAAGACGCCGGCACAAAAGAATAATTCTGCACAATGCAGCTACTTTGAAAACACTCCGATATCAAATGCAACACAGTATTACAGTCATGTGATTTGGATACCCCTGCTAAAGGAAAGATGTTCAGCTGGAAAGAGCGCAGAGAAGATGTACGAGGATGTTGCCCAGACTTGTGGGGCTGAGCTATTGGGAGAGGTTGGGCAGACTAGGACTTTATTCCTTCGAGTGCAGGGGGTTGAGGGATGACCATGTAGAGGTGTATAAGATCATGAGGGGAACAGAAGAAGTAGATGAGGATTTTACCGAGAGTAGGGAAATCAAGAACCAGAGGATATAGGTTTAAAGTGAGAAGGGGAAAGGTTTAATAGGAACCCGAGGGAAAAAATTTTCACTCGGAGGATGATGAGTATATGGAACGAGCTGTCAGAGGGAGTATTTGAGGCAGATACTATAACATTTAAATGGCATTTGGACAGATGCATGGATAGGAAAGGTTTGGAGGGATGTGGGTCAAACGTGGGCAGGTAGGACTAGTGTAGATGGGGCATCTTGGTTGAGGTGGGCAATTTGGGCTGAAAGGCCTGTTTTCATGCTGTATGATTATGGTTTATGCACGTGGTTGAACAGGTGAACGGTCAGATAAGAATCCAGAGAGACCATCCATTTCCTGGTTGTCTGAAGACATGAGGAGTTGCAGATGCTGGTTTACAAAAATGACAGAATGCTGGAGTAGCTGCCTGACCTGCCAGGTTACTCCAACACTGTGTGTCTTTCCTTGGTGCAGATCCCAATAGCAATTTAGGATGTCTTCTGCATAGTTTCCTTTGATTGTGTAGGGGTATGACCACAGTTATTATGCACTGAATCCTAAAGGGCCTGTCCCACTTGGCAATTTTTTTCGGCGACCACCGGCATCATTGACTGACGTATCAAGTCACCGAAAAATGTGCTGCATGACGCGCGGTGATGACGAATGACGCTCGGTGTTTTTTCAAGTGTCGCAACATGTTTTTGTCGCCGCTGGATTTTGAAAAGTTCAAAATCTTTTAGCGACCCTGGTATGACGGGAGCAGTCGCCGAAAAAATCGGCAAGTGGGACAGGCCCTTAACTCTCTTCCCCTATCCACTTCCAGTAGAATCATGATTGCTGGGTGCCATTGAATTGGAAAACAGTTGCAACTCTGTGTTGCTCTCTGGTGCAATGATGTAATTGCACAGCAATATGGGCCGGCACCGTGGTGGAGCTGCTGGAGTGCCTGCCTCACAGCACCAGAGAGCGAGGTTCAGTTCTGACTACGGGTGCTGTGGAGTTGGCATGTTCTCCCCATGACCATATGGGTTTCTTCTGTGCAGAAGGGCATGTTTCCACACTGTAAATCTGCAGTTCAATCCCAAAGACATGTGCGTTTGTCGGTTAATTGTCTTTTATAAATTGCCCCTAGCGTATAGGGAGTGCATGTGATGGAAAGTGGGAAAACATAGAACTAGTGTGAACGGGTGATCGATGGTCGGCATGGACTCGATGAGCCAAAGGGTTCTGCTTCCCTGCTTTACATCTAAACTAAACTAATGACCTTCCTGTGAAACGTAACTTTACCTTAGGCTTTAGAGATACAGGGCGAAAACAGGCCCTTCAGCCCACCAAGTGTGTGGCGGCCAGCAGTTTACAGATTAAGCCAATTAACCTACACACCTGTACGTCTTTGGGATGCGGGAGGAAACCGGGGCACCCGGGGAAAACCCATGAGCTCACAGGGAGAATGTACAAAGCCCATACAGAGAGCACCTGTAGTTGGGATCAAACCTGGGTCTCTGGTGCTGTAGGGCAGCAACTCTCCCGCTGCGCCACCGTGCCGTACATGGCCACTTGTCCACGTTTCTAGTTGTTGGTCTGCTTTCTCCTGCAGGGAAGCTGAATGTGAATACCGAAACAGTGCAAAATGGAGTTGAGGGGCTGATGTATCTGATGACGGAAAGCTCCAAAATGATGGTAAAGAGTTCAATTTGTGCATCCTTTTCCTTTCAATGCCCGGTGTATTCTTTTAAATCTGAGGGGTCTGCGTGTCATTGTTTTTCAGATTTTCCTCGCTTTCAATTATTGAATTGGTTTCACTCACTGACGAGTCAAACGACCCTTAATCTAGGTCCCAAAATGTAGGCTGCTGTTCCTCTGTAGGTCTGTCTGCATTGTCAAGGGTGCAGACATGCAATGAGATTGAAAGTGGCATCACTGGTAGATAGGGTGGTCAAAATGGCTTTTGGCACATTGGCCTTCATTAGTCAGAGTTACTTAGTATAGAAGTTGGGAGGTCATGTTGCAGTTATGTAAGACGTAAAACGTTGGTGAGGCCACATTTAGAGTATTGTGTTCAGTTCTGGGCACCATATCATAGGAACGATTTAGTCAAGCTGGAAAGGATGCAGAGAAGATTTAAGAGGATGTTGCCAGGACTCGGCTATAGGTGCCAAGCTATAAGGAAGTGTAATATGAACCTAAGGGGTAACTTTTTCACACAGAGGGTGCATAGCACGAACTGCTGGAGGCGATAGTTGAGGCAAAACTATCATGACGTTTAAGAAACATGTAGACAGGTACGTGGATAGGCAACATTTAGAGGGATATGGGCCATACGCAGGGAGGTGGTACTAATGTAGATGGGACATGTTGGTCGGCGCGGGCAAGTTGGGCTGAAGAGCAATTCTAGGTGACAGTATAAATTATTCAAGGGACCTTTCCAGTTTCTAATCCCTTGATATCACTCCTTAAAACAAAAAGTTGATGGTTTGCCGGTGGTCTGCTTTGTGTAAACTGACGGCTGCTTTCAACAGCAGTAACAGCAGCTTACATTTATCTCCAGATTTTAAGTTCGCTACTCGGAATATTTATGCTTCATTAGAGTGTTGCCAAATAAAATCAAGTTGATTTCAAAGCTGCTTAAGTAGTTAGTACTCTTAACTACATGTCCAAAGAAGGGTCCCAACGTGAAGCTCCCCAGAGATGTTGCCAGACCCGTTCAGCTTCATCAGCACTTTGTGTCCTTTTGTGTAAACCAGCATCTACAGTTCCTTATTTCTATGCTAAGTAGTTAATAGTAGGGCAGGTGATCAAGGGCTGGGTCCAAGAGGTTTGTAGTGTTAACTGTACCTTTAAGGACTGAGTACCAGATGGTGTGATTTCAGTCATGTGATATATTCATATCTTATCCGTCTCGTGAATATGTGTGAGTATGTGCAGTGTACCTTTGTAAAATAAAGTGACCCACACTGGCAACTGCTTGACTGAAACCTGTGTTTGTTTCTGTTTAAATATTGTAATATCTTCCAAGGATGGTTTTAAAGAACTTTCAGAAAGAGGGAGGAAGAGGCAGAAAAGAGAGGGGAAAAGGAACTGCAGATGCTGGATTCTTGTGTCGAACACAGTGCTGGGGAGTATCTCGGTAGGTCAGGTAGCGTCTCTGGAGGACATGGACAGGTGACATTCGGGTCGGGACCCTTCGTTTGACTGGCACAATGAACTGCAGATGCAAAGTCTGAATAGCGGTCCCGACCTGAAACGTTGCCTGCCCATGTCCTCCAGATAGATGCTGCCTGACCTGCTGTGTTACTCCAGCACATCAAGTTCTACAGAGGCAGAAAGGTGTTGGATGGGAATTTCCTAGAACTGTTGTGGCCAAGAAAAGAGTAATTGCCTCGCTTTGAAATGGTGTTTAGTTTGAATGTAATGTGTAATAAATATAATTTGTGGGTAGATTTCCGAAGTGGATTTCCAAGACTCTGTGCTTGTCCTGGGGTTTTCTGAAGATCTAAACAAGTTGCTGCTGCAGCTTTACCTGGACAACAGGAGAGAGATTCGGCAGATTCTGAGTGAACTGGCTCCTGACCTCCCGCATTACCACAATTTAGAATGGAGACTCGATGTACAGGTAAATAAACCAGATTACACGGCAAAGACACGCGTCTTATGCTCTTCCCCCCCCCAACATGCTGTTTGCATCACCTTCATTCACATTCAATAGAAAGACTCTTGTTTTGATGAAGTGAGTTGTGTGGCACGGTGGTGCAGCGGTAGAGTTGCTGCCTCACAGATACAGAGACCCAGGTTCTCTCCTGACTTTGGGTCTGTCTGTACCGAGTTTGTATGTTCTCCCTGTAACCGCCTGGGTTTTCTCCGGGTGCTCTAGTTTCCACCACATTCACCGGGTGCTCTAGTTACCACCACATTCTCCGGGTGCTCTAGTTTCCACCACATTCTCCGGGTGCTCTAGTTTCCACCACATTCCAAAGGCGACGGGTTTGTAGGTTAATTGGCTTTGGAAAAATTGTAAATTGGTCATAGTGTGTAGGATAGTGCTAGTATACATCGTGATGGCTGATCGCATGGGCCGAAGGGCCTGTTACCGCGCTGTATCTCTGTCCAAAGCTGCTATCTGCCTGTACCATATTGTTTGTTACAGCAGGTATACATCATTGTTAAATTCCCCAGTAATATTATCTAAATTATCAGTTTAGTTTAGTATTACTGTCATGTGTACAGAGTGAAAGGCTTTAGTTGCGTGTTATCTGGTCAAAGAAAAGACTGCGTGATTACAATCAAACCGTTCACAGTGTACAGATAATGTGGACAACGTTTCCTGCAATATAAAGTCTGATTAAAGAGAGTTCAAAGATCGCCACTGATGTAGATGGCAGGTTAGGACCGCACTCTACCTGGTGAGAGGACTTTTCAGTTGCTTGATAACAGCTGAGGAGAAACTGTCCCTGAATCTGGGGGTGTGTGTTTTCAAACACCTGCACCACTTGCTTGATGGGAGAGGGGAGAAGAGGGAGTGTCCAGGGTAAGACTCGTCCTTGATTATGCTGGTGGCCTTGCCAAGGCAGCGTGAAGTAAGTGGGGAGGGAAGACTGCCCATTCAAATCGCTGCTGTGGTGACTGGTGCAAATACTGAGGTGTCCCTGCTGTGTGTTGTTCTGACAGTGGACTCTTTGTGGAGACTAGCAGCAACTTGCTGACCTGCTGAAGTACCCTGGCAGTTAAGCTGACAAACCTGACTGAATTTATGCTAGATTTTACCTGGTGTGAGTTTAGCACCTACCATTTTTATAGAAAGGAGCATCTCTGAGGGTGATGGTCACGTTTTATCATTAATTTAAAAAATTTGTAATTAGTTAATTTAAATAAGGTCAATTATTCACCTGCATTTAAAAATGCTGTATGTTTTAAGTAGTTTACATTTTTGAAGGCATATCAAAATAATTATTTGCTCCTGTATAGGACATTCATAAACAACAGTGACTCTGAAATGAAAAATATGTCGAAGTATACTGCCTTCATTTTTGAGCTGTTGGGATTTGCACGTGGCAGTAAATTCTTTGTTCTTTTGAATCCCTATTCATTATCTGTACAAAATGTGCTGTAATACAGCACTCAATATTCTTCCCTGGTCTCTCAGAACCTTTAAAAAATACACATCATTATGTTGGTTTTATTCACTTGCAGATTCTATACCACATTTCTATGGTTTTTATTTCCTTCATTCTTGTTCGTATGTGTTTAGGCAATCTAAATTGATAATATCACATAGTTATTCAGTCATAGAGAGCTACAGCATATGAATAAAAGCCCCTTGGCCCATCGAGACCACACTGACCATCAATCGCCCATTTACTCTAATCTATTGTCATCAACTCCCCCTCGACCTGAAACATCGCCTATCCAGAGTCGTATAGGAAGGAACTGCAGATGCTGGTTTATTCCGAGGTTAGACACAGAGTACCGGAGTAAAGGGCCTGTCCCACTTTCACCACCTTTTTTACTCGTGGACATTTTTCATCAGGCTAGAAAAACGCTCCGACCTACTTGATGCCATGAGTGCCTACGACTAGCATCACAACCTACCTACAACCTCCTACGACCTTGTGACGACCATGCTGCGAGTATGAGTCAAGGCCAAACTCGGCAGAGGTCGTGAATTAGGTTGTGAAAGTGGGACAGGCCCTTAACTCAGTGGGTCAGGAACATCTCTGGAGAAAAAGGATGGGTAATGATTTAGGTTGGAAACCTCCTTCAGACCACTTCAGAGATGCTACCTGACCTGCTGAGTTACTCCAGCACTTTATGTCTATCTTTGATATGCACCACCATCTGCAGTTCTTTGCTTCTAATAGTTGGCAGGGGTTATGTTGAGCGAGTCTTTGGTGTTCCAATTTCATTGTTATTAAAGTAATATGTCGCAACGCTATAAATTAGAGCATTACATTTTCTGTTGGTTATTGCAAGCCTTGTGATGTTGGGACGGGTCCAAATGATCACTTGCTTCTTCCATCAGTTAGCCAGTCGTGCCTTAAAGCAACAGATCAAACCACTGCTGACCCTGAAGCTGCATCTGGAGCAGAATGGCCGCCGCAATGCCAGCGTGTTTCAGACTGACCCTGCAACCCTCCTGCACCTAATTCGCAAGCTGGAGCAAGCGCTGAGCGAAATGAAGACCAACCATTGCAGGAGGATCGTGCGCAATATAAAATGAGGTTGAGATTGAAGATCATCAGTCCTCGTGTCAAACTGTGACGGCAGATTGAAATCGAGGGAAACATGCTATTTTGTGTACTGGAACTTTAAAATTTGGACGCACTTTTCAGAACGGCAGTGGGTTTCACTCTTGGTGTTTATTGGAGTGCTTGAGCACAGGAGAATTGCCCACAAATAAAATGTGTAACGGAATATTATTAGCTGGAGTTTTCACGGTGCTCTCCCAAAGGTGCTTTATATTAATCGTAATCCACTGTTAAGATCTAATCTCCAGCTGGTCACATCTTGGGTAGAGAAGAAATAAAAGTAAGGGATCGGTAGCAGAATAATAATGTATAAAGAGGACTGTTGTAATCCATCATAAAAGACCGCTAAAGTTAACCAGGGCTGGGGGAGGGTGGGAGGGAGAATAGTTCTTAAATGGGGACAAAAAGAAGGCTTCCAGGATAACACTTACTTTTCTACCTCTAGTGGGGGGAGAGGGTTTGAGTTTAAATCAACGGCAGGACTGTGAGGATACAAATCCCCGCTCAGTCTGGTGGCTGCCATGTTCTTGTATGCAATGAATTTGGGCCTTGATTGTATTCGACACAAAGGTCTCCACAAGAAAGGCACTGAAGTGGTCAGCATTGCTGGACGCAGGGAGGGAACTTGACATTAGAGATTAGGATGGGAGCATTTTGCCAGTTTCGTTTTTGGAAAAGCTGCACTGAGGTTGGCATTTAACAAGGTGCACGTTGGATTTGCTGTCAATGAACCAGGATTTGGACTTGGACAAGCAGTTTACTACTTGGACTAGGCTGGGTGGGGGGAGACGGGACAACAATCCCAAGAATAAACCTGTGAATTTTATAATACTTACAAAGGATGGTCTTTCTAAATTGTTATATTTTTGCAAATTCAGAAGCCAACTGTCAGGGCATTTAATATTGTTTAACTTTATTTCCAGTTGTAATTCTTACGTGACAATCATTACACATGACTGGTAGAACAAAAATATACAAATCTAAATTGTAGGGGTCTAGTGTGCAATGAAGCTTAATTTGGAGTACAAGTTCTAGTGCATCCATAGCAAACTTAATATAGCTTTCTAAATCAGTTGCAGGCTGTGTCAATAACAGTTAAATCAGATTATTAGTGCTTTTGAAATGTTTATTTTAAATGTGGTATAGTGTGGATAAAAATAAAAACTTTCCCCTGGAAGAACTTCAGTTGAACCTGGAGTGACCACTGGGTTTCACCGTTGTTATGTGAACATTTGAACTGCCTGGTTTGTACTTTTTGTTGTTAACTCGTTGCAAAGTCACTTCTGCCCAGACACCCCTGCCATGAATGTCTTGCTAAATAGCGATGCTTATGGAACCATGACAATATCTTTGCCAGTCACAATCCATTGTAAGTGCAGAGAGGAAACCGGGATTTTCATGTTACTTTTAGTGACGTCAATGTTAAGGTGAACATTTTGCCTGTAGTGATAATGTTTGGGGAACAGTAGGAAAAGTGATTAGAAATGTAAAAGGATAGCATTACACTTGATTCATTTCTCTCGCGCACCCCTTCTGTTATGCTTTTACTTATGACTGAAATTCAGCCTTTTTGGGTTGGAAAGGCCTTGATATGAATGCAGAATTCAGCTAATGTTCTTTCATTGTATTACCCATTCATTGTGCCATAGACAAGCTCCATTGAAATGTTTTTTTCTAAGTGCCGAGTGGTAGCTGTAAAGCATTAAAATGGAAAAATAAAGGCCGTCTAAAATCATGCTGACCAACACCTCCAACATTTAAGCTAATGGCACAAGTTGATTATCAGTATATTCCCATTTGAGTATTTAAAACTAATTCCAACCATAATCTAAAACGGTGATTGCATTACTGGCACATTCCCCTTTATACGATACATTTGGTCAGATGTGTTTTTTTACTTTTTTCTCTACTGTTTGAATTCTTTCCTGACTTTAAAGCTGGTTTTGTTCTGTGATTTGATTTACGATGCCAGCCGATAAACTATGATGATATAATCATGGAAGTTTAGTCCAAAATAACTGGTACCAGATTTATGAGAAGGCTTTGGGGAGGTCAATATTTGTACCTGATATAACAGAATTGCCAAACGATTGTTTGTGCCAAAATGTTATGCAGTAAGAAACCTTGTTCTGTTTAAACTTGATTCTTAATTCATAACTCTGGTGCCTATAATGTTATAAAATACTTTTGGATTGTTTACTTTTGTCTTCCCCTCGTCCATGTATATTTTAGCAAATTTGCTTGATACAAACGCCAGATATTGTGATGACTACCAGTCAGTTGCTATGCTGAGCTTGCTTAATACTCATTGTGCCACCACTTTGTTGTACCATGATGTACTGTACTTTAAAATTAATTGCTGTAGGAGATATTGTGAAATCTGCCTTGGAGACCACCATGGTTTCAGCGTATCTGAAAATACATGCATCTCAAGATTTGCGTTATGAACTGTTAAAGTGAGCTTATCTTAAATATTTAGAGATGATATACAGAATATTTTGTTTTAATGTTCCAAGCCATATTTAGAAAGATGACTTGTATACTTCTCAAGATTCTTTGGAACATAAGTTTAAATAACAACTCACCAGAACACGGGTGGAGACAAGCTTTCTTTGGCAGAACATGCATCACTAAGACTTGTTTTCCACAATTGCTAAATAGAATAGGAATGATCCCTGGAATTATCAGAACCATTTGAGGAAGCACTTCCAGCTCCTGTGAAAGAATTATTAATTAATTTATGGCTGTTGACAAACCTCTTGTATTACTTTTTTGCTCTTTAGGATCATTTCAGTCTAGTTTCCAGATTTTTGTTAAACTGCATTACAGTTACTGTTGTGTAAACAGTCTTAAAGTGTTCCTTAAAAGTTGCAGAGGGTTTCATTTGTAAGATTTAATAAGTTTGTGGATTGTGAGTGATGGGTACAATTGACATTAGAGGGCCAGGATGCATTAGATTACTTATCTGCAGGAACAAATGTGATTGAGTAATCTGGATATAATAGCTTTGAGTTGATTGAAGCTGCTTCTGAGGATATGTAATTAAATGCAATTTTTGTTTGACTTAAACCATGGGTAATGTCTTTACTGGAGCATTAAATAGAAGCAGGCGTCCATTTAACCTGTTGTGGCTTTTCCACTGTTCAATCCCATAACCGTTACTGTAGTTCCAGTGTCTCCTGCTCATCCCTTCATCTTTTTGATTCCCTATAATATCCAAAAATCATTTACTTTTTCTTGCATATACACAAGAACTGAACCATGCAGGGTGGCACGATGGCACAGCTGTAGAGTTGCTGACTTCCTGCACCAGAGATCCGGGTTTGATCTTGACTATGGGTGCTGTCTGTATGCAGTTGGTATGTTTTTCCCCGTGGCCGTCTGGGTTTTCCCCGGGTGCTCCGGTTTCTTCCCACACCCAATAACATACAGGTTTGGAGGTTAATTTAGCTTCATTAAGGATTGTAAATTATCCTTTGTGTGTAGGATAGTGCTAGTGTACGGGGATCGCTGATCAGCATGGACTCGGTGGGTCGAAGGGCCTGTTTCCACGCTGTATCCCTAAACTCAACTACAAACATCAATCTTGGGTAGAGAATCAGAAAGGTTCAAAGGTCTCAAAGGTCTTTTACCGTCACGTGTGCCAATTAAGGTACAGTGATATTCGTATTACCATACAGCCATACTAAAAAAAAAAGCAACAACACAACTACATAAAAGTTAACATAAACATCCACCCAAATTCCTCACTGTGATAGAAGGCAATAAAGTTTAATCATCCCTCATTAAGACATTTCCTGTCTTTGCCCAGAATGGCTAAAGCCTTAGTCATACAGCTTGGAAACTAAGTCACAGTCATACAGCTTGGAAACAGCCCCTTCGTTCCAACTCGTCTATGCTGACCAAGGTGCCCGAACTATGCTAGTCCAATTGCCTTTATTTGGTCCAGATCCCTCTAAACCCTTCCTGTCCAATTCTGTTGAAGTACCTGCCTCAATTATCTCCTCTGGCAGCTCGTTCCATATACCCACCAGCCAGTGTGTGAGTGAATCCTAGTTCTACTGTAGCTGTATTATCAGTGTCGTAGGTGGCTGCTATTTGTATACATTGTGTATGCAAGCAAGGAATCTCACTGTGCCTAGTCACATGTGACAATAAAGTTTTCCTATATCACTCTATAGCTTACTTTGCTACCTATTTTAATGATGTTTAATTGTAGAAGCGAATAATGTTTATTGTCATTTGAACCTGCTCAATCAAAATTATGTTTCTACAGTCTAACAAACAAGGAAGAAAAACCAAGACACAATTAACACAATTTATTTAAACATCCATCACAGTGAATCTCAAAACACCCCCTCTCTGTGATGGAAGGCAAAGTCTTGTCTCTCCCCTGTTCTTTATTCTTCTCCCGATGTTAAAGCCCACGGCGGGTGATGGTAAGTCCCGCGGCCGTTGAGGCCACGCCGGGCGATGTGAGGGCCTGTTCCGGGTCTTGATGTTGGAGCCCCCTGCGGGCGAGTGATGGTAGGTCCCACGGCCGTTAAAGCCACGCCGGGGAATGTAAAGCCCCGCTCCGGGACGGACTGCAGAGGCCACTCACGAGGCGCTGCCACTTCAATGGTTGTGTTCCTATATCTGCTTCCTGGCACGTTACATCTTGCCAATCAGCAAGACATTTATGCTGAATATGTAAATAGCTCGTTCTAAGCTTCCTCCCAGTCTAGTTTCAGTCAAAAACCACTGAGTCAAGCACTTGTGCAACTGATCTATATTTTGACAAAACACAATTACAGTTCCCACTACTGTATCTAACCACCTTGTTGGATCCTCGTATCTGCCTGATCAAGCCCTCTTGGCCTCGCTCAAACAGAGACACTCCAGAAGGTCACGCAGTCCCAAGTGCTCTACCAGAAGATCGACATCGGACCTCGTGGGAACAGTCTTTTATAGATCCCCAAACCTTGAGCGACTGAACTACATGGGGGTGGTCTCTTTACAGTCCAATAACCCAGTACATGATAGACATTTCCACAACCCACTAATACAGTGACTAATACATTGTATTCAAACAGTGCTTCTAAAATGAAACGAACATCGCAACATGTGCCTTGATATGCAAAAAAAAACAGACCAGGCTCAATACTTAATCCAATCAACATCTAGCAAAGTAAAGCTTTGCAACATTATTTACAATGTGTATGTCTGGTTTGCGTTCATCCAATCCATTCTATGCATTTTGCACCTAATTGTCATATTCTGCAGATGTTCCATTTTCGTCCTGCAGCTCTTATCTCGGCTCTAGACAAACTGGCACCATTCTGCTGCTTGTCCCATTTCTGCAGAAGGCACTTTTAAATTGACCAAATGGCCTAGCAGCCCAGAAGCCTTGACTCAGTTTTAGTGTCCTGGCCTTTCCAGTTTGGCCAGAGTTAACAAATACATGAGACTGCAGATGCTGGGAGTACAAACACAGACTCAGTGTGTCGAGCAGCATCTGTGTGGATAAAGGAATTGTTAACTGTGTTTCCTGTCAACCAGCTGATCTAATAAAGAATCTTTATACTTTAGAGATTCAGCACAGAAACAGGTCGTTTGGCCCATCCAGTCCGCGCCAACCAGCGATCTCCCCATATACCAGCACTATCTTACACTCTAGGGATAATTTTCAAGTTGGAAGAAGGGTCTCGATCCGAAACATCACCAATCCCTTCTGTTCAGCGATGTTGCCTGTCCCGCTGAGTAACTCCAGCATTTTGTGTCTCTCTTCCGTGAGCAATAATTGTTACCTTTCCTGCAATATCCACTTCCTGGGAATAGATTTAAAAACAAATAATCCATTGCTGTGGCTTAGACACACAGAATGGATGAGGAATGCTGCCTTATTATTTACTTCTTTCGTGTCCATGTTCCAAATGTTGACATCGCTGTCATCGTCCGTCCTGAAAACTACGCAAGCTTCCGGCGACATCAGTGGGAGCCATCACTTGTTGCAATGGATGACGGTGGTAACGGGATATTTCCAGTTTCCAACCCTGCGACCTGGACGCTTCTGCTGTGGGGCCTATTACTTACTATTAAGACTACACAAGACTCTTCTTAATATGTAAGAATTTTATTGTACTGATTTAGGACATATGACAAAACACTTTTGACACTTGATCCTCATCCCAAGAAAACATACTCACAAAATTGTATGTTAGGTTGCAGGTACAAGTTTCATTATGTAGCATTTGCCCCCACCTTAATTTGGTTACCCACATGTCCTGTTTAATTTCTTCTATTCTTTTCTACTTCACCTGATTACCTCACTTTTGCGTTAAATGCATCCATGTATTTTGTCTGAACTACATATGCAAACAAGTCCCGCTGTGTGTAGGTTAATTGGCCTTTGTAAATTGTCCCCCTACGGTGTGGGGAGTGGATGCAAAAATATAGAACTAGTGTGAACAGATGGTCGGCATGGACTCGGTGGGCTGAAGGGCCTTTTTCCAAGCTGTATCTCTCAAGCTAAAATCTGTTAATTAACTTATTTAAGTTAACTGTTAGGTGCAATAGCAGTTCACTGGGCAAGTCACGGTAGCGATGCTTGAAAAGCATTTGGACAGAGTCATTAGCATGGTGAGAATGGAGGGATATAGGCCATGTGCATGCAGATGAAATTGGTTTTGTCTGGCACCATGGGTCGAAGGGCCTGTTCTTGTGCTGAACAGCCTTGTGCCTAATGCCCAGTTGTAGGGTTTCAAACATTGACCATTCTCTTTCCCCTCCTCCAGATGTAGCTCGAACCTCTGAGTTTAGAAATACAGCATGGAAGCAGGCCCTTCGGCCCACTGAAACCGCGCCGACCAGCGATCACCCGTACACTAGCACTATCGTACACACTTGGGACAATATACAATCTTTACAGAAGCCAAATAACCTACGAACCCGTACGTCTTTGGAGTGTGGGCGGAAACTGAAGCAGGCGGAGAAAACCCACATGGTCATGGGGAGAACATACAAACACTACAGACAGCATCCGCAGTCAGGTTTGCACCCGGGTCTCTGGTGCTGTGAGCAGTAAAAGGATTGGTCCAAGTCATCATGGATTTATGAAGGGGAAATCCTGCTTGACTAATCTGGAATTTTTTGAGGATGTGACGAGTAAAATGGATGAAGGAGAGCCAGTGGATGGACTCTCACAAAGCCTTTGATAAGGACTCACAAAGCCTTTGATAGGAGTTTAGTGGGCAAAATTAGAGTATGTGGTATTGGGGGTAGGGTATTGACATGGATAGAGAATTAGTTGGCAGACAGGAATCAAAGAATAGGAATAAACGGGTCCCCGTCAGAATGGCAGACAGTAGCGAGTGGAATGCTGCAAGGCTCGGTGCTGGAGCCGCAACTATTTACAATATATATTAATGATTTAGATGATGGAATTAAAAGTAACACTTGCAAATTTGCAGATGACACAAAGCTGGGTGGCAGTGTGAACTGTGAGGAGGATGCTAGGAGGTTGCGGGGTGATTTGGACAGGTTGAGTGAGTGGGCAGATGCGTGGCAGATGCAGTATAATGTTGATAAATGTAAGATTATCCACTTTGGTGCCAAGAACAAGGAGGCAGATTATTATCTCAATGGTGTCAAATTAGGACAAAGGGAAGTGCAATGAGACCTGGGTGTCCTCGTACACCAGTCACTGAAAGTTAACATGCAGGTACAGCAGGCAGTGAAGAAAGCTAATGGCATGTTGGCCTTCATAACGAGAGGATCTGAGTATAGGAGTAAAGAGTTTCTTCTGCAGTTGTACAGGGCCCTGGTGAGACCACTTCTGGAGTATTGTGTGCAGCTTTGGTCTCCTAATTTGTGGAAGGACATCCTTGCTATTGAGGCAGTGCAGCGTAGGTTCACAAGGTTAATTCCCTGGGATGGCGGGACTGTCATTTGAGGAAAGATTGGAAGACTGGGCTTGTATTCACTGGTATTTAAAGGATGAGAGGGGATCTTATAGGAACGTCTAAAATTATAAAAGGACTGGACGAGCTAGATGCAGGAAAAATGTTTCCAATGTTGGGGGAGTCCAGAACCAGGGGCCACAGTCTAAGAATAAAGGGGAGGCCATTTAAAATTGAGATGAGAAAAAAATGTTTTCACCCAGAGAGTTGTGAATTTGTGGAATTCTCTGCCACAGAAGGCAGTGGAGGCCAATTCACTGGATGAATTTAAAAGAGAGTTAGATGGAACTCTAGGGGATAGTGGAATCAAGGGATATGGGGAGAAGGCAGGCACGGGTTACTGATTGTGGATGATCAGCCAAGATCATAATGAATCGCAGTGCTGGCTCGAAGGGCCAAATGGCCTCCTCAAGCACCTATTTTCTATGTTTCTATGTTTACCTCTGCACCACTGTGTAGTTCTTCCAGCAGATGTTTGTTGCTCCAGATTCCAGCATCTGCAGTCTCTTGTGTCCCCACTGTTCTGCCCTAGCACCCATTGGCACTGCAGCTAAAATTGCCTCAAACCTTTGAAAATTGGAATATTGAAAATTGAGCAAAGGATGCATCAACGTTGCAGGTATTTTAAATAGAATGACTTGAATTGTTCATGGAACACTTACAGTATGATGACAGCGTCCTTGCCAATAGGCCCAGTGAAAACAGATTACCAAATTGATTATTGAGCTGCTGTTCTAGAGTCTTGACTTTGAGCAAGTTGTATTAAACAGGGAATAAACTTCAAGGGTACCTCAAGAGCTATATTTTAAATATTTCTGGTGTGATCTATAAATGCAACTTCTTTCTTAATTTGTAAGCTATAAATTATTATTTTTACTTAGCTTGTGTTTTTTTCCCTCTTTCCCAGTTCTGTTGAAGTCTTTGATATATTAACTTTGTTTCTCTTTCCACAGAAGCTGCCTGACCTGCTGAGTTCCCAGCATACTTTTTGTTTTTATTTCAGATTTCCATCATCTGTGCTTTTTAGTTATTTTCATTTACTTTTAAGCTCAGAGCCATCTCTCCCCTAGATAGGGCTCTTAAAAATAGCGGTCAGGGGATATGGGGAGAAGGCAGGAACGGGGTACTGATTGGGGATGATCAGCCATGATCACATTGCATGGCGGTGCTGGCTTGAAGGGCCAAATGGCCTACTCCTGCACCTATTGTCTATTGTCTATTGAATGCCAACCTTGAAGTTCTCTCCCTGGCAGCATTTCTGTCTGTCCCGTTGGTCCCGCTCACGTTCAGTGTTTGGTGTATCCCTTCTTGTCTTGGATAAGGTGTTGACCAAAATTCTCCTCCGAGGCCACATCTCTTTACCTTTGTCCCAGCGAGCTGCGGCCACACCATGACACCAGGCCTGGCTTGTCCGCCGTGGAACCAGGTACCCACCTGGAGTCAGCCGAGGCTCGTGACCTGCTCGACTCTTAAGACCTGGAACCAGGGAGGGAGCGTGGAGGGAGTCGGCGTCGGCAGCGGACGCCGGGCAAAGAGCCATTTTCAAGATGGCGGAGAGGATATGTGCTGCCAGGACAACGTAACTTCAAGGCCAAGGTAAGACTGCACTCTTAAGAGCTTTTAAACTTTTGGGCACCAGAAACATGGTGACTCTTTGTGTACTGTTTTGCACTTATCTGTGATTGTGCTTATCTATAAATAAGATTTTTCTGGATTGTTTGCACAACAAAGAATTACAAAACAAGTAATTTCAATGTTACATGTGACAATAAAGTATCATCAGTATCATTCATTCCCACTCCTTCTTTGAACCTAGATCGAGCTGTGCTTCTCTTTCCCAAGATGCTGCCTAACCTGCTGGATATTTCCAACATCTTCTATTATATTTCAGCCTTTTTTAGAATTTGCATTTCTTATAATTCTTCCTCCATTCTCAAGAATTGCCATGTGAAGTTACGGATTTTTCTTGCACTTAGCTCTGCTGTAAGTGCGTAGGATGACAAATAATTAGCAAACTCAGGGACTACTGTTTAAACACCTACTTTGCACCATTAATGCTTATTATCCTTAATTGTTGATAACTTACTGGAAGCCCCTTCACGGGCAGTTCTCTCACTTGCCACCAGAGGGCACTTGGAGACACTCGGGTGAAGGAATCCATTAAAGCGACATTCACCCGCAGACAAAGACGACTGGGAAATTAATATTTATTATTTTCTTCAGTTTTTAAGGCTTTTATTACAATTCTCACATTTCCATTACATCCAGATCTTGGAACGGGAGCCATGGTCTTAAGCTGGAAGTAAAGATTTATTCAGAATAAAAACTTCAATGAATAGTGAATTCCTTTTCATCGGGTGAAATGTAGCCACAATGGATGTTCAACTCTACTCTGCTTTAAATGCCCGTGAGCATCTGGGGTTAAGTGCAGAAATTAGCGCCCAGAGGGATTTTGGGGTCCAAGCCCATAGTTCCCTGAAAGTGGCAACATTAACTGCCACAAGATAGTGGTAAAGAAGGCCTATGGTATTCTTGCCTTCATTTGTTCGAACATTTAGCATAAGAGTCACAGTCATGAACCAATTCCATGGACTTTGTTTTAGGTGCATTTGGAGGATTGCGTGCAGTTCTGGTCGCCCATTACAGGAAGGATGTGGAGAGTTCGGAGAGGGTGCAGAAGAGTTTTATCAGAATGTTGCCTGGATTAGAGGGCATTAGCTAAATGGAGAGGTTGGACAAACTTGGATTGGTTTCACTGGAAAGCCATGGTTGAAGGGATATAATTATATAAACTTATGAGAGGGATAGAAAGGGTAGACAGTCAGAATCATTTTCCCAGGGCAGAAATGTCAAAGACATTGAGCATCGCAGCGGTAGAGTTGCTGTCTTACAGCGCCAAAGACCCGGGTTTGATCCTGACCACAGGTGCTGTCTGTATGGAGTTTGTAAGTTCTCCCTGTAACCGCATAGTTTTTCTCCGGGTCTCTGGTTTCCTCCCACATTCTAATGGTCTGCTGGTTTGTAGGCTAATTGGATTCTGTAATTTTTTCCCAATATGAATGAATTAATAAGTTTATTGGCCAAGTATTCACATACAAGGAATTTGCCTGGGTGCTCCGCCCGCAAGTAACAACATGACAGACAGTGACAGTTAGGAATGACACATAAAACGTTAAACATTAATAATAAAAAATTATCGATAAAACATGTGAATTAATTCCAGAGGGAAGTGATTCAAAGAGTTTGTGGCCAGGGTGAGAGTGGTCAGAGATGATCTTGCCCGCTCGCTTCCTGGCCCTTGAAGTGTATAGTTCGTAAATGGAGGGAAGGTTGCAGCCAATAACCTTCTCAGCTGATCGGACGATTCGCTGCAGCCTCCGGGTGTCGTGCTTGGTGGCTGAGCCAAACCAGACCATGATGGAGAAGGAGAGGACAGACTTTACGATGGCCGTGTAATAATAGAAACGTAGAAACATAGAAAATAGGTGCAGGAGTAGGCCATTCGGCCCATCGAGCTTGCACCGCCATTCAATATGATCATGGCTGATCATTCAACTCAGTATCCTGTGCCTGCCTTCTCTCCATACCCCCTGATCCCTTTAGCCACAAGGGACACATCTAACTCCCTCTTAAATGTAGCCAATTAACTGACCTCAACTACCTTCTGTGGCAGAGAATTCCAGAGATTCACCACTCCCTGTGTGAAAAATGTTTTTCTCATCTTGGTCCTAAAAAAGTTCCCCCGTATCCTTAAACTGTGACCCCTTGTTCTGGACATCCCCAACATCGGGAACAATCTTCCTGCATCTAGCCTGTCCAACCCCTTAAGAATTTTGTAAGTTTCTATGAGATCCTCCCTCAATCTTCTAAATTCTAGCGAGTACAAGCCGAGTCTATCCAATCTTTCCTGATGTGAAAGTCCTGACATCCCAGGAATCAGTCTGGTGAACCTTCTCTGTACTCCCTCTATGGCAAGAATGTCTTTCCTCAGATTTGGATACCAAAACTGTACGCAATACTCCAGGTGTGGTCTCACCAAAACCCTGTACAACTGCAGTAGAACCTCCCTGCTCCTATATTCAAATCCTTTTGCTATGAATGCTAACATACCATTCGCTTTCTTCACTGCCTGCTGCACCTGCATGCCTACTTTCAATGACTGGTGTACCATGACACCCAGGTCTCGTTGCATCTCCCCTTTTCCTAATCGGCCACCATTCAGATAATAGTCTACCCTCCAGTTTTTGCCACCAAAGTGGATAACCTCACATTTATCCACATTATACTGCATCTGCCATGCATTTGCCCACGCACCCAGCATATCCAAGTCACCTTGCAGCCTCCTAGCATCCTCCTCACACCTAACACTGCCCCCCAGCTTTGTATCATCCGCAAACTTGGAGATGTTGCATTCAATTCCCTCGTCCAAATCATTTATATTGTAAATAGCTTAGGTCCCAGCACTGAGCCTTGCGGTACCCCACTAGTCACTGCCTGCCATGCTGAAAAGGACCCGTTTACTCCTACCCTTTGCTTCATGTCTGCCAGCCAGTTCTCTATCCACATCAATACTGAACCCCCAATACCGTGTGCTTTAAGTTTGTATACTAATCTCTTATGTGGGACCTTGTCGAAAGCCTTCTGAAAGTCTAGATATAACACATCCACTGGCTCTCCCTTATCCACTCCACTAGTTACATCCTCGAAAAATTCTATAAGATTCGTCAGACATGATTTACCTTTCATAAATCCATGCTGATGTTAGATTAACTGGTCTGTAATTCCCCGTTTTCTCTCTCCCTCCTTTTTTAAAAAGTGGGGTTACATTAGCTACCTTCCAATTCTCAGGAACTACTCCAGAATCTAAATAGTTTTGAAATATTATCACTAATGCATCCACTATTTCTGTGGCTACTTCCTTGAGTACTCTGGGATGCAGCCTATCTGGCCCTGGGGATTTATCGGCCTTTAATCCATTCAATTTACCCAACACCACTTCCCGGCTAACCTGGATTTCATTCAGTTCCTCCATCTTATTTGACCCCCGGTCCCCTGCTATTTCCGGCAGATTATTTACAGTGGCTTGCAAAAGTATTCATACCCCTTCAACTTTTCCACATTTTGTCACGTTACAACCACAAACGTAAATGTATTTTATTGCGATTTTATGTGATAGACCAACACAAAGTGGTGCATAATTGTGAAGTGGAAGGAAAATGATACATGGTTTCCAAATTTTATTACAAATAAAAAACTGAAAAGTGTGGCGTGCAAAAGTATTCAGCCCCCCTGAGTCAATACTTTGTAAAACCACCTTTCGCTGCAATTACAGCTGCAAGTCTTTCGGCGTATGTCTCTACCAGCTTTGCACATCTAGAGACTGAAATTTTTGCCCATTCTTCTTTGCAAAATAGCTCAAGCTCAGTCGGATTGGATGGAGAGTGTCTGTGAACAGCAATTTTCAAGTCTTGCCAGAGATTCTCAATTGGATTTAGGTCTGGACTTTGACTGGGCCATTCTAACACATGAATATGCTTTGATCTAAACCATTCCATTGTAGCTCTGGCTGTATGTTTACGGTTGTTGTCCTGCTGGAAGGTGAACCTTCGCCCCAGTCTCAAGTCTTTTGCAGACTCTAACAGGTTTTCTTCCAAGATTGCCCTGTATTTGGCTCCATCCATCTTCCCATCAACTCTGACCAGCTTCCCTGTCCCTGCTAAAGAAAAGCATCCCCACAGCATGATGCTGCCACCACCATGTTTCACAGTGGGGATGGTGTGTTCAGGATGATGTGCAGTGTTAGTTTTCCACCACACATAGCGTTTTTCATTTATGCCAAAAACTTCAATTTTGGTCTCATCAGACCAGAGCACCTTCCTCCACATGTTTGCTGTGTCCCCCACATGGCTTGTGGCAAACTGCAAACGGGACTTCTTATGGCTTTGTTTCAACAATGGCTTTCTTCTTGCCACTCTTCCATAAGGGCCCAATTTGTGGAGTGCACGACTAATAGTTGTCCTGTGGACAGATTCTCCCACCTGAGCTGTGGATCTCTGCAGCTCCTCCAGAGTTACCATGGGCCTCTTGGCTGCTTCTCTGATCAATGCTCTCCTTGCCCGGCCTGTCAGTTTAGGTGGACGGCCATGTCTTGGTAGGTTTGCAGTTGTGCCATACTCTTTCCATTTTCGGATGATGAATTGAACAGTGCTCCGTGAGATGTTCAAAGCTTGGGATATTTTTTAATAACCTAACCCTGCTTTATACTTCTCCACAACTTTATCCCTGACCTGTCTGGTGTGTTCCTTGGGCTTCATGATGCCCAAGGAACATTGTTTGTTCACTAATGTTCTCTAACGAACCTCTGAGGCCTTCACAGAATAGCTGTATTTATACTGAGATTAGATTACACACAAGTGGACTCTATTTACTAATTAGGTGACTTCTGAAGGCAATTGGTTGCACTGGGTTTTATTTAGGGGTATCAGAGTAAAGGGGGCTGAATACTTTTGCACGCCACACTTTTCAGTTTTTTATTTGTAAAAAAATTTGAAAACCATGTTTCATTTTCCTTCCACTTCACAATTATGCGCCACTTTGTGTTGGTCTATCACATAAAATCCCAATAAAATACATTTACGTTTGTGGTTGTAACGTGACAAAATGTGGAAAAGTTCAAGGGGTATGAAAACTTTTGCAAGCCACTGTACATTTGTTTATACTAATCTTTTTCTCTTCACATATCTATAAAAACTTTTGCAGTCAGTTTTTATGTTCCCTGCCAGTTTTCTTTCATAATCTATTTTTCCTTTCCTAATTAAGCCCTTTGTCCTCCTCTGCTGGACTCTGAATTTCTCCCAGTCCTCTGGTAGGTTGCTTTTTCTGGCTAATTTGTATGCTTCATCTTTTGTTTTGATACTATCCATGAATTTCCCTTGTTATCCACGGATGCACTACCTTCCCTGATTTATTATTTTGCCAAACTGGGATGAACAATTGTTGTAGTTCATCCATGCAATCATTAAATGCCTTCCATTGCACATCCAGTGTCAACCCTTTAAGAACCAATTGCCAGTCTTGGATAAATTTATCTTGGATAAATTCACGTCTCATACCTTCAAAGTTACCTTTCTTTAAGTTCAGAACCCTTGTTTCTGAATTAACAATGTCACTCTCCATCCTAATGTAGAACTCAACCATATTATGGTCACTCTTGCCCAAGGGGCCACGCACAACAAGACTGCTAACTAACCCTTCCTCATTACTCAATAGCCAGTCTGGAATAGCCTGCTCTCTTGTTGGTTCCTCTACATGTTGGTTTAGAAAACTATCCCACATACATTCGAAGAAATCCTCTTCCTCAGCACTCCTGCCAATTTGATTCACCCAATCTATATGTAGATTGAAGTCACCCATTATAACTGTTTTAACTTTGTTGCACGTATTTCTAATTTCCTGTTTGATGCCATCCCCAACTCCACTACTGCTGTTAGGTGGTCTGTACACAACTCCCACTAGCGTTTTCTGCCCCTTAGTGTTTCGCAGCTCTACCCATATGGATTCCACATCCTCCAAGCTAATGTCCTTCCTTTCTATTGCGTTAATCTCCTCTCTAACCAGCAACGCTACTCCACCTTCCTTTTCCTTTCTGTCTATCCCTCCTGAATATTGAATATCCCTGGATGTTCAGCTCCCAGCCTTGGTCACCCTGGAGCCATGTCTCCGTGATCCCAACTATATCATATTCTTTAATAACTATCTGCACATTCAACTCATCCATCTTATTACGAATGCTCCTTGCATTGAGACACAAAGCCTTCAGGCTTGTTTTTACAACAATTATGTTGAAAAGTGGCCCTTTTTGATTTTTGCCCTGGATTTGTCTGCCTGCCACTTTTACTTTTCACCTTGCCACCAATTGCTTCTACTCTCATTTTATACCCCTCTATCTCTCTGCTCACACGTTTAAGAAACCCACCACCTCTTATTCTCCGTTTATTATTTTTTTCTTCTTTCCCCCCTATGTTGAGTCTGAGTGCTTCCCTTCTCTGCCTTCTGCCTCAGACACAGTCTACTAGCTTTCTCTATTTGAGTCCCTCCCCCCAACCGTTCTAGTTTAATGGACCATCATTGCCTGTGGCAGAACGTGCTTCCTCAGCTGCCGCAGGAAGTACATCCTCTGTTGTGCCTTTTTGACTGTGGAGTCGACGGTGGCCCCCCATTTCAGGCCCTCTGAGATGATGGTTGCCAGGAACTTAAAAGACTCCACAGATGTGACTGTGGTGTTGTTGATGGTGAGTGGGGTGAGGGGAGGGGGAGCTGTCCTAAAGTCTTCTTCTTCTTCTTGCGTGTGGCGTGCACAGCCTAAAGTTGTTGGACAACTTGTTGTATTTGATCTTCCGTTTGTGCACAGTCGAAACAGGGCGGACCACGTGAAGGTTGCAATCTCCCACCCCCTAACGTCTTCAGTCAAGTCATACAATATGTCGGGTACAACTAGTTTACAGGTGGTTGCTGGTCAGCGTGGACTTGGTGGACATTTCCACACTGTATCTCTAAACTAAACTAAACTACAACAAACTAGAGGGTGTAGCTTTAAAACGAGGGGGCAAAGTATGAAGGAGATGTGCGGGGCAGGTTTTTTTACACCGAGGGCGGTGAGTGTCTGGAACAAACTGCTAGGGATGGAGGTGGAGGCATATACGACATGTGGTGTTTAAGTGGCTTTTAGATGGGCACAGGGATCATAAGATCATAAGTGATAGGAGCAGAATTAAGCTATTCAGTCCATCAAATCTACTCCGCCATTCAATCATGGCTGATCCATCTATCCCCATTCTCCCGCCTTCTCCTTACAACCTCTGACACCCATACTAATCAAGGATTTATCTAACTCTTCCTTAAATATATCCACTGACTTTGCCTCCACAGCCTTGTGTGGCAAAGAATTCCACAGATTCACCACCCTCTGACTAAAGAAATTCCTCCTTCTTAAACATGCAGGGAATGGAGAGACATAGAAACATAGAAACATAGAAACATAGAAATTAGGTGCAGGAGTAGGCCATTCAGCCCTTCGAGCCTGCACCGCCATTCAATATGATCATGGCTGATCATCCAACTCAGTATCCTGTACCTGCCTTCTCTCCATACCCTCTGATCCCCTTAGCCACAAGGGCCACATCCAACTCACTCTTAAATATAGCCAATGAACTGGCCTCAACTACCCTCTGTGTCAGAGAGTTCCAGAGACTCACCACTCTCTGTGTGAAAAAAGTCTTTCTCATCTCGGTCTTAAAGGATTTCCCCCTTATCCTTAAGCTGTGACCCCTTGTCCTGGACTTCCCCAACATCGGGAACAATCTTCCTGCATCTAGCCTGTCCAACCCCTTAAGAATTTTGTAAGTTTCTATAAGATCCCCTCTCAATCTCCTAAATTCCAGAGAGTATAAACCGAGTCTATCCAGTCTTTCTTCATAAGACAGTCCTGACATCCCAGGAATCAGTCTGGTGAACCTTCGCTGCACTCCCTCTATGGCAATAATGTCCTTCCTCAGATTTGGAGACCAAAACTGTACGCAATACTCCAGGTGTGGTCTCACCAAGACCCTGTACAACTGAAGTAGAACCTCCCTGCTCCTGTACTCAAATCCTTTTGCTATGAAAGCTAACATACCATTCGCTTTTTTCACTGCCTGCTGCACCTGCATGCCTACTTTCAATGACTGGTGTACCATGACACCCAGGTCTCGCTGCATCTCCCCTTTTCCTAATCGGCCACCATTTAAATAATAGTCTGCTTTCCTGTTTTTGCCACCAAAGTGGATAACATGCAGGGAATGGAGAGAAATGGATCATGTGCAGGCAGAGGAGATTAGTCTGAAGAAGGGTCTCAACCCAAAACCTCACCCATTCCTTCTCTCCGGAGATGCTGCCTGTCCCACTGAGTTACTCCAGCTTTTTGTGTCTATCTTCAGAGATCAGTTTAACCTGGCATCATGTTCGCCAGGGACATTGTGGGCTGAAGGGACTATTCCTTTGCCGTACTGATCTATGTAAGTCGTCAATATCTCCAGCTTGTAACAAAGGGAGCCTTTGTTATTTTGCTTACCTTGGAACTCTTGAAGACAAATTAAATGTGGGTTTCTAATTTAAAAGTCTGACCTTGTTGGTGTTTGTACGCTGAAGATTTCCGGATAGCTGGATGTGTGGGTATCACCCCTCTTCCTGGAGTATTTTGCCAAGGAACACTCCCTGCCAGTGTGGCTTGGCACCTGGAACCCTATCTCAGCTCACCAGTAAATCAGCTGGGAAATTCTGCCTGTCTCTGTGGGATATGCCTGCCTTCTCACTGCCTGGTGATCATGGTGTGTGATTTGGTACATTCTATGTTCCATGTCTCCCCTCACTCCCATTTTCCCTTCTCAGGAAGGCTTTTGCGCAGATGTTTCTGTTGAGACTTCTGTCTCCTTGAGCTGCCAAAGGTGCGTCGATGAAAGACGTGGAGACACCAGTACCTGCTGAGTTACTCCAGCACTTTGCGTCTATATATTTCTTTCTCTCGGTGAATTGATTTTTACAAGCGCTGCTGCCCCGGAGCTAAACAGTATTTGGACTGAGTTAGCACTGGCTTCAAATCAAGGCAGGACGTTCCCCGAATACCTTGCTTACCTTCCCAGCTCTTACTCAGTACACCAGGCCCCAGTGCAGGTTACAAACTCCTGTCACACGATCGCAAATCCTTTGCAAAACAAATTTGAAACATTTGTTCCTCGCAATAAATCCTTTCCCACCCAAGCACTTCACAGAGACGTTTATTTCACTCTGGGAACTTTTCCAAAACACAAAGAGAGAGAGAAAAAAAAAATCCCCAAGTCCTGCTGGTTAAACGTAACTGATCCCAAATATGATTTATTGCCCCAATAAATCAGTAGAGCTAAAACAAAAATGCAATCATGCTCTTTTAGTTGTTGGAGAAAATTTAGAGTATTTTATAAAGTGGCTGGAAAAACTACTGCTTGAAATATATTCATGAAGAAGGCTCTGCATGGATTGTATGCTTCTTGCACTCCGTTAAGTACTCTTTATAACTCTCTTAAACCAGTTGCCATTCATGGTTCTTCATGCTCCTTGTTGCCACCAGGGGTATGGTATACATGCCTTCATTGATTGATACATTGAGTGTAACCGGCCTGTCCCACTTAGGCAAATTTTTTGGGCAACTGCCGCAAAATTCTCAACATGTTGAAAATTTTTTGCCGACAGTGGCGACAACATTTGCTGCCGTAGGCTGTCGCCAGGTGTCGTAGGCGCTGTTGTAGGTTGTCGCCAGGTGTCGTAGGTGAATTCCATTAAAACTAGTCCCTGGCAGTCGCCTAAGTGGGACAGGCCCTTACGAGTCAAGAAGTCAGCTCAATTGGACTTTGGTTGGGCACATTTGGGGTGCAGTTTAATTTGGTTTAGAGATAATCAAAACAGGCTCTTCCGCCCACCGAGTCCATGCCGACCATCGATCAACTGTTCACACTAGTTCCATGTTATCCCACTTTCGCATCCACCCCCAACACACTGGGGACAATTGCCGCACCCTCTCGAGCACATCCTTCCTATAGTCTGGCGATGGTGTTTGGAAGCAAGGTCAAGGTCAAGAGCACCAGGCCATGGTCCTGGGTGGCCGACCGTCATGCTTGCCCACTGCAGAACCGGTAAACACGCCCTGATGAGGGAAGCCGCCGAGCCCGGTTCCGGCTCGTCACCAAGGTCCGGAGAACAGGAGAGGAGGGTGGAGGGAGTTGAGGATGGCAGTGGACGCTGGACAAAGAGCCGGTAAGAGGAACCAGAGGTCTTACATTCCGTGCCCTCAAGATCGGCTGTGGGAGGTGCCCCTGGTGCACTAAGGCTGAAGGTGGCTGGGCGAGGAGAGAGACGATGATTCACTGGACGATCCAGATCCACATCGAGACAATGCCTGTAGGCCCTGCAGCAGCCTGGGGCTTGCCTGGATCGGGCTCCACTCCAGGAGAACAATCGCATGGACCGGTCACAGCCTGCAGCGGCACGGAGAGTTGGGGAACGCCTACAGCTTTGCTTGGCCAGGCCGACCCTGCAATGCTGGCAGGGCAACGGGTCTTTATGGCCAGCTTTACTTGGCCTTTGAAAATGGTGCCAAATCTTGACGCCTCTTGTATATGGTATTTCTATACACCTTGTACTTAATCTGGTATTGTCCTGATGTAAAGTGATAATTTACTGATCTGTGTGCAAAAAAAGAATTTCACTGAACCTCAGTACTTGCTATAATAAAGAACCAGTGAACTTTACAAGCCAATATACGGATTAGGTGCAGGTGGAGGAAGCTACGCAAATCCTTGCGTCTACGTTGTCATTGAACTCATGCCTGATGTGAATGTACACACAACTACACATTCCTGCCTCCCCCAGTCATCCCCTTGTCCAACAACCGTCTCTCACAATGCCTTAAAAATATTGCAAGACTCTGCTTCCATCTTTGAAGACATTTTGCCTCAATTCTGTTTTACATGGAGATCCTCTTGTGTTATTAACAGTTGCCCCTGGTTCAATGGGCTGTCACAAAAGGAAACATTCTCTCCACATCTATGAGGGTCGTTGGAGAGTGGGGTGGTCAGTCGGAGAGCAAGGAGGGGTGTCGGAGAGTGAAGAGAGCTAGGCAGTGGGGGGCTCATGAATGAAGGGGGGACTTGACGTGTGGGGGTGGGGGTGGGGGGGGGGGGGGTGTGGCTGGCTGTAGATAGGAATGTTTGGTGATTTTGTTGTAATTTTGTCACCATCGAACGAGGTGACAATCGTTGAGTTTTGCTCTATGATTTTACTGGGGCTGTAAGGCAGCTACTCAACAGCTACGCCACTGCTGCCCCATTTGTAGTGAGGTTAGAGGAAAGTTGAAGAAAAATGTCTTCACCCAGAGTGCGGTGGGCCTTGAGCTCGCTGCCTGAAAATTAGGTGGAACCAGAAATCCTTATCACAGTTACAAGATACCTCAATGACCATTGGGAGAACCGTTATGTCGAAGGTTATGGAGCTGGCACCAAGAAGGGCGCATAACCTGTGCAACTCTTACTTCGGGCTAGTATATACATAATGGACTGTATGGCCTTAGGTGAAAGCAGATGATGCAATAGAGAAGAAGTCAGGCTTGAGAACCATGTATCCAAAAGTGAAGGCTTCAGAAGATGAATGGAGAAAGAGATTTGTAAACCAAAGGACAAAGAATCTAAACACATGCTCTCTGTTTTCAATTTTAATTTCAAGTTTTTGTGTACCTTGTGTGTTGGGACTGTCGGCAGACCATTTACCCTCCAGGGATGAAGAAAGTTATATCGTATCGAATACTGAATGATAGCAGGAAAAACAACTTGATTGGTCCTTGGTATGTAGCAGAATACAAGGGGCAGAATATTGAATGAGCTGAATGTATGTAGCATAACACTCGAAGGGTTGATATTGATGAAGAGTTTATTTTAGTTTAATGTTGTCATGTGTACCGAGGTACAGTGAAAAGCTTTTGTTTGAATGCTGTCCAGTCAAAGAACAGACTACACATGATTACAATCAACACACACACACACACACACACACACACATACACACATATATATACACACACACACACACACACACACACATACACACACACACACACACACACACACACACACACACACACACACACACACACACACACACACACACACACACACACACACACACACACACATATACACACACACACACACACACATACACACACACACACACACACACACACACATATACACACATATACACACACACACACACACACACACACACACACACATATACACACACACACACACACACACACACACATATACACACACACACATATACACACACACACACACACACACACATATACACACATATATACACACACACACACACACACACACACACACACACACACACATACACATATACACACACACAAACACGTGCGCAAACACACATAAACACAAAAACACATATACAAACACACACACTCATACAAACACACGCGCATACACACACGTGCGCAAATACACTTGTGCACACACAAACACACACGCACTCAAACACATACACACACACAGTCATGCGCACACACACACAAGCATGCACAGACAGACAAGCAGACACACACAGAACATTGCTCATTCTTGTTGAGCACACATATACAGGTTACAACACAGTTCCCTTGGCACAGTGCTCACTTCATTAAACCGGTCATTAGTCAGGAACCAGCCATTTTAAAATCCTTTTGTCTGTTTGACATCAAAATGTCATAATGATTGCAAGACGCCAACAAAAGAATACCCACCCACAAGAAAATGTGATAAAAGTCAACACTGTGGTCCTAATTTATGAGCCAGCATGACAATTTAAAGTTATCGTTCACTAATGTGAGTTGTCTCCTCTTCCTAGACGCTGTTTAATTGTTCTCGCTGCCTCCCTATACTTTAGTCAGTTAAGTTGTCAGCATGTGGTGCCAGATCAGTGCTAGTCTAAAAGAACCAGGAGCTCCTCACAACCCACAGGTGGTTTCATAGTTATAAAGAAAATGGGTAGTAATTAACATTATGATGTGTCTGACCTGCTGCTGTCAACAGACTGCAGAGAGTTTGTTAGAAACTGGGCTTTAATTGCCCATATGAGTGATGCGACCTCAGCTGAGGTTTAATTTCCAAATCCCCTTAATACCAGTGGCTGTACATTAACTAAAATAAAATTATGATAACCTCCACAGGTGGAAGGCAGCAGTAGAGTTGCTGCCTTTACAGTGCCAGAGATCTGGGTTTGATCCTGACCTTGGGTGCTGTCCGTATGTAGTTTGCACGTTCTCTCTGTGGCCGCGTGTGTTTTCCCCTGAACCCCAGTTTCCTCCTACAGTCCAAAGACGTACAGGTTTGTAGGTTAATCGGCTTGGTATATTTGTGAAAGGTCCCTGGTGTGTGTAGCATTGTTTAAGTGTGGTCGGTGCGGACTCGGTGGGCCGAAGGGCCTGTTTCCACGCTGTATCTCTAAACTAAACTAAACAGGGCTTTGGGGAGCTATATCGAAAGGGAGCTATAATGGGCGGCTTTAAATTGTCCCTGGCTTTTAGGTTGGTGACAGAAACTGGAGGGATCTGATGAGAATGTAGGGTGCACAGTTTCAGGGAACGTTAGCGTGTGCGGCACGGAGGCGCGGCCGGCGAGTTGCTGCCTTCCAGTGGTTCAATCCTGATTACGGGTGCTGTCTGTACGGAGTGTGCACGTCCTGTCTGTGATCGTGTGGGTTTTCCCGGGTGCTCCGGTCTCCTCCCACGCTCCAAAGACATACGGGTTTGTAGGTTAATTGGCTTCGGTAAAAATTGTAAATTGCCCCCTAGTGCGTACAATAGTGTTAATGGACGGGGATCGCTGGTCAGCACGGACTCGGTGGGCTGAAGGGCCTGTTTCCGCGCTATATCTTTAAAGCCTAAAGTAAAGTCTGAAGACTGCAGAGGCCAAGAGTGGGAACAATAGTCTGGGCCAATCCTACTGTGACTCATTTATTTTAAGGAGTTTTAGCGATCAGTTCTTTCACAGAAAGGCACCCAGAGAGAAAGGAAATGTCATACTGCGTCCACATCTGGAAAACTGTTAATAAATTGTTAATTATTTTGGATGAGAGGCAGTAATTGGAATGCAAGATCCATATTGGCAGTTTTGGTTGTTTGACTTACAAGGACCACAAAAGGTAGAGCAGCATGTTTGGTTCTGTGGCAAGACCAATTAAACTCTTTAAACCCCTGTAAGATTTCTGCAAAGATCCCTTTCAGGTACTTCTGGTGAATTTTTGAGCTTCGTGCTAAGAATAAATAAGTTTGCTTTGGATGAAGGTTTGGTTACTTCTTTAGTGCAGTGAATACTGCTTATCAGCCAAAAAACAATATTATCTGTAGAAATAATGCTGGTGAATTCAGCAAAGGACACAAAGTGCTGGAGTGACGCAGCAGGTCAGGCAGCATCTCTGGAGAACATGGATAGGTGACATTTGGGATTGAGACCCTCCTTCAGACTGATTATGGTGGGGCTGGTGGAGACGATCTGCTGAGTTACTCCAGCACGTTGTGTCCTACAATATTATATGTGCCTGTTTGATGCAATTATATTGAGTTTCTCCCTTCTGCAGTCCTAAGCTTAAGTCATGAGAGTAAGTTATATCTGTTAATAGTACTAGTACCTACACGATCTTCCCAGTTGCCAAACACTTTAACTCCCCTCCCCATTCCCACACTGACCTTTCTGTCCTGGGCCTCCTCCACTGTCTGAGTGAGGCCACACGCAAATTGGAGGAAGAGCACTTTATATTTAACTTCAAATAACCCTTATATCCCCTCTCTCTCCGTCCCTCCCCCACCCTAGTCATCGTACTAGTTTCGCTGTCATCCTGTTGAGTTTCACTATCTGTATAACTCGTTATCATTCACACCACCGCCAACAATGGACCATTGTGGGCTGCACATTTTCTTGATCATTGGTGTTTTTTGCATATCTTTCATTCATTTGTTCTATATCCCTCGTTTCCTTCTCTCCGACTCTCAGTGTGAAGGAAGGTCTCAACCCGAAACGTCACCGATTTATTTTCTCCTGAGATGCTGCCTGACCTGTTGAGTTACTCAAACTGTTTATGCCAACTTACAAACCTGCACATCTTTGGAATGTGGGGGGAAACCGGAGCACCCGGAGAAAACCCACGCAGTCACAGGTAGAACGTACAAACTCCGTACAGACAGCATCCTGTAGTCAGCATCGAACCCAGCTTTCCGGGGCGCTGTAGGGCAGCAACTCTGCCATTGTGCGACTGTGCCACCCTAAACCTTAGCTGAACCATCAGGAGAAAACATGTACTGTCGTTTGGAATAGGACCTGAGCCCAAAAGACTTCACTTTCAATCGAAAGAGCCGCTACATGAGTCAAGGTATTATAGCTCAGAGCTTGAGAATTCTCACTCGTCTGATATTGACGAGGGATATAAAGGACAAGAGTAGCTCCAGTATAATGGCAGATGTAAATCTTTATTAAAGAGCGGTGCCGGCTGGTGTAACATTCCCATGGCACTTCACTAGGTTTGTAAACAGGAATGTGTGTTGGCTTGTTGGGCGACAAGATCATGATATGTTACAATGACTTCACTCTCTTTAGATCACCAGTATAGCACCATGGTTACAAAACCTTTCTAAAACAAAAGTTATTAAAGGGAAAGTCATGCTTACATAACTGGGATTTTATTTGAAACTGTGAAAAAAAGGTCAAAGTGGACTAAAGTGTACAATGCACAGTCTCTGCTATGTATCCAGATGACCAAATATGTTACTATGGGAAGCAATTGTAAGGAATACCCCTGAGGGTCTAATGTTACATGTAGGAAGGAACTGCAGATGCTTGTTTAAATTGAAGATAGACACAAAATGCTGGAGTAACTCAGCGGGATAGGCGGCCTCTCTGGAGAGAAGGAATGGGTGACATTTTGGGTCGAGATCCTTCAGACTGAAAAATGTCACCCATTTCTTCTATCCAGAGATGCTACCTGTCCCGCTGAGTTACTCCAACATTTTGTGTCTATCTAGGGTCTAATGTTACCTCAGCTTTTGCTCATTCTCCAACGGATAATGCATAGAAGCTGTACAGATTTATGTTATGGGCGATTTAAGTAAACTCACACTTACGTAAACAATTATTTAAGCTTTATTTCTGATTTGCGTGTCTCTGTAGTTTAGGTAAAATTCGCTACTGCCGTCGCTTGCGCCTGTTTCCGCAAGCCAGTCAGCTCTTCTCATCGATGTTCCCCATGTGGTCTCAGCGTCTGTGCTCCCTCCTGCCCTTCCGACTTACGTAACATCTGATTTACGGAGAAGTAACCCTTCAGTAAGTCGGGGAGGGTTAATATTTTTAAAGTGAAGATTGATGCGTTCTTCATTAGTAAGGGCGTCAAAGGTTTGGGGCTGATGGCAGCAGAATAGGTTTGAGAGGAAAAAATAGAGTAGCCATGGGTGAAAGGCGGGGTAGACTTTATGGGCCGAATGGCTTAATTCTGCTCCTGTGAATTATGATCTAAATGTATGATTCTCGAACCCTTTACTCTCTCTTGGATATGAGCAAGAGGGTGGGTAAGATTGTGTCGAGGTCTTCAAGATGTGGGGGTTTTCTTCTTGGGGTGAGTGGGTGTTGAGGAGCGTTTATAGGGGCCACATTCTGTAAGACACTTTTTTTCATCGGAAATTGGTAAGAATCATTGGAGGCATGTCGCCTATCCTTAGTCTTCTGACAAAGTGGAGGCATTGGTGCTTTTGTAGTGTTGTGTAATACAAATATACATTTGTAATCATAGCGTTATACAATGTGAAAACAGGCCCTTTGCAAAATTTGCCCTCACCGATAAACATGTCCCATCTACACTTGTCCCACTTGCCTCTGTTTGGCCCACATCCCTCTAAACCTGTCCTATCCATGTACCAATTTAAATGCTTCTTAAACATTGTGATAGTCCCTGCTCGTTCCATATACCCACCACCCTTTACCCCATTCCTCTCATTATTTTATACACCTCTATAAGATCACCTCTGGTGTTATCTAGTTAGCATATTCTATGTAAAAAGGTAACAATAAAGCTCATGTGGCCTCTTTGGACAATATTCCTTTCCGGTGTTAGAACATAGAACATAGAACAGTGCAGCGCAGGAACAAGATTCAAAATTCAAGATTCAAGAGAGTTTATTGTCACGTGTTCCTGATAGGACAATGAAATTCTTGCTTTGCTTCAGCAAACAGAACATAGTAGGCATTGACTACAAAACAGATCAGTGTGTCCATATACCATTATATACGTATATACACACATGAATAAATAAACTGATGAAGGGCAAGTAACAGATAATGGGCTATTAATGTTCAGAGTTTTGTCCGAGCCAAGTTTAATAGCCTGATGTCTGTGGGGAAGTAGCTATTCCTGAACCTGGTCGTTGAAGTCTTCAGCCTCCTGCACTTTCTACCTGAAGGTAGCGGGGAGATGAGTGTGTGGCCAGGGTAGTGTGGGTCCTTGATGATACTGCCAGCCTTTTTGAGGCAGCGACTGCGGTAGATCCCCTCGATGGAAGGGAGGTCAGAGCCGATGATGGACTGGGCAGTGTTTACGACTTTATGTAGTCTTTTCCTCTCCAGGGCGCTCAAGTTGCCGAACCAAGCCACGATGCAACTGGTCAGCATGCTCTCTACTGTGCACCTGTAGAAGTTAGAGAGAGTCCTCCTTGACAAACCGACTCTCCGTAATCTTCTCAGGAAGTAGAGGCGCTGATGTGCTTTCTTAACAATAGCATCAGTGTTCTCGGACCAGGAAAGATCTTCAGAGATGTGCACGCCCAGGAATTTGAAGCTCTTGACCCTTTCAACCATCGACCCGTTGATATAAACGGGACTGTGGGTCCCCATCCTACTCCTTCCAAAGTCCACAATCAGTTCCTTGGTTTTGCTGGTGTTGAGGGCCAGGTTATTGTGCTGGCACCATACAGACATATGAACAAGATATTCAGCCCACAGAGAAACAAGGAACTGCAAAAGCTGGTTTACTAAAGAACGACACAAAGTGCTAGCGGGCCTCAATGGATCAGGCAGCATCTGGAGAAGATGGATAGGTGATGTTTCGGGTCGAGGGTCTGAAGAAGGGTTCCGACCGAAAACCTCACCGATCCATGTTCTCCAGAGATGCTGCCTGATCTGCTGAGTTATTCCAGCACTTTGTGTCTGTCATTGGAGATATGTTGATTTCCCTTTGACTTCTGATGAGTAAAGGCGCTGGTGTGCTTCCCAGGCTGTAATGTCAATGTGTTTAGACCAGGGCAAACTGTTGGTGATATTTGTACTTACGGTGGCTTGCAAAACTTTTCATACCCCTTGAACTTTTCCACATTTTGTCACGTTACAACCACAAACGTAAATGTATTTTATTGCGATTTTATGTGATAGACCAACACAAAGTGGTGCATAATTGTGAAGTAGAAGGAAAATGATACTTGGTTTCCAAATTTTTTACAAATAAAAAACTGAAAAGTGTGGCGTGCAAAAGTATTCAGCCCCCCTGAGTCAATACTCTGATACCCCTTCAGTGCAACTACAGCTTCAAGTCGTAAATAGAGTACATGTGTAATCTAATCTACCAGCTTAATCTCAGTACAAATACAACTCCTCGGAGAGAGAACATGAAAAGACATTTTCTGCCCATTCATTCTTTGCAAGAAGTACAGCTCACCAGACTGATTCAGGCAGGACTTCCATATGAAAGACTTGGCTTGTACTCGCTGGAATTTAGAGAGCGATCTGTGAGACTTAGCAAAATTTTCAAGCAGGCTAGATGCAGGAAGATTGTTCCCGATGTTGGGGACTCCAGGGGGTCACATTTAAGGATAAGGGGGAATCTTTGATCTAAACAATTCAAAGAGAGTTGTAGTTTGTGGAAATTCTCTGCCACAGCTGTATGTTTAGGCCAGTTAATCCTGCTGAGAGTTAGATGTCCGCCCTTGTGGCTAGGGATCAGGAGGTCAGGTAGTACTGAGTTTGCAGACTCTAACTCTTCCAACATTGCCCAGTATTTGGCTCCATCCATCTTCCCATCAACTCTGACAGCTTCTGATTAGCTGAACAAAAGCATCATGATGTCCAAGGAACACACCATGTTACACAGTGGGGATGTGTGTGGATGATTAAAGCAGTGTTAGGTTTCCCAAGCCATCTCACGGAGCACTGTTTTGCATCATCTAAAATGGAAAGAGTATGGCACAACTGCAACCTACCAAGACATGGCCATCCACCTAAACTGACCAAGAGAGCATTCCAGCCACCCATGGTTTGCTGCGTCCACTCACATGGGAGAACCTGTGGCAAACTATTAGCACTCCAACGGGACCTTCTTATGGAGGAGTGGCAAGAGAAGGCCATTGTTGAAACAATAAGAAGTCCCGTTTGCAGTTTTGCCACTCTTCCAAGCCCGATGTGGGGTACACAGACTAATAGTTGTCCTGATGGACAGGTTTCTACAAAACCTGCTGTGTGATCTAACACTGCAGCTCCTCCAGTGAAACATGGTGGTGGCCATCTTGGCTGCTTCTCTGATCAATGCAGGGACCTGTCAGTTGATGGGAAGATGGACGGAGCCATACAGGGCAATCTTGGCAGAGTTTGCAGTTGAGACTGGGGCGGATTCACTCTTTCCATTTTCAGGACAGATGGATTGAACATACAGCCAGAGCTACAATGTGAATGGTTTAGATCAAAGCTTGGGATATTTTTGTATTTTATTTTATAACCTAAATCCAATTGAGAATCTGCTTTAAAATTGCTGTCTCCACAACTCTTCCAATGCTGACTGTCTGGTGTGTATTTTGGGCTTCAGATGCTGTTTGTTCAGTCTCTAGATCAAGAAGAGAATCATACCCCAAACGACTTGCAGCTGTAATAGGTGCAGCGAAAGGTAGGTTCTACAAAGTATTGACGGGGGGCCCTTTGAGCCTGCACCGCCACACTTCAACATTTGAATCAAAATGGAAACCACGTTTCATATTCCAACTCACAATTATCCTGTACCACTTTGCCTTCTCTCACATAAAATCCCAATAAAATACCATTTGTGGGTTGTAACGTGACAAAATGTTTCGGGGTATGAAAACTTTTGCAAGCCACTGTAATTCATATGTTCATAAGTTCGTACGTTACTGGAGCAGAATTAGGCCATTCAGTCCATCAAATCTACTCTGCCATTCAATTAAGATCTATCTTTCGCTCTCAACTCCATTCTCCTGTCTTCTCCCCATAACCACTGACATCTGTACTAATCAAGAATCTGTCAATCTCCACCTTAAAAATATCCATTCACGGCCCCCAGAGCCGTCTGTGCCAATGAATTCCACAGATTCACCAGCCTCTGACTAAAGAAATTCCTCCTCATCTCATTTTTCTAGGTACGTCCTTTTATTCTGAGGTTGTGCTCTCCGGTCCTAGACTCTCCCACTAGTGGAAACATCCTCCCACATCCACTTTATCCAGGCCTTTCGCTATTTTCAATTAGGTGTCCCCTCATCCTTCTAAACTCCAGCGAGTACAGGCCCAATGTTAAGGAATATTAAAGAAAAGTTGAAAGATTTTCTGTTTTCACCTGCAGCAAGGTGCGGCCGGCCACCAGTGTGTGTATATCGCAAAATCGCAAGCACCCTAGTACTTGCTGTTCGTAGGTGAGAACTCTTTGAAACCAATGAAAGGAGCCATTATGTCTTGCCAATCTCAGTTGTGCAAACACGCTAAATAATCAAATCACTTGGTCGCAATCCAAGACAATGAGAATTTGAAATGACAAAGACTACATTAAATATGTGTTCCTCTATCATTTGCAGTGTGGCTACACCATGTGAAGCACACACAACATGCATTGTGCGAGTTGTCCTCACTCTGACTGTATCTCACCAACGCACAATCTCCGGAAGGACAAGGACACCAGGTGCAGAACAAACAATAACCACCCAGTTCATCTCAAGGTCACAACACCACTCGGAGATGGGAACCTAATGCCATTCCTTTTTCTGTTGCTGAGTCAAACTCCTTATTTAACATAGACACAAAGTGCTGGAGTAACTCACCGGTCAGGCAGCATCCCTGGAGGACATCAGTAGGTGTCGTTTTGGGTCGGGGCCCTTTTTCGGACTGAGGAAGGGTCCCACACTGAAATGCCACCATGTTCTCCAGAGTTGCTGCCTGACCCACTGAGTTACTCCAGCACTTTGTGCCTTTCCTTGCTTTGGCAGCTCATTCCATATACCCATCAGCCTCTGAGTGGAAACAGTTGCCCCTCAGGTTTGTGTTAAATCTTTACTCTCTCATCTTAAACCTAAGCCCCCTAGTTTTTGATTACCCTACCCTGGGTAAAATACCATGTGCATTCACCCTATCTATTCCTCATGATTTTATATGCCTCCATAAGATTACCCGCCAGCCCCCTGCGCTCCAAGGAAGTCCGAGCCTAGCCAATCTCTCCCTACAGTTCATACTCTCAAGTCCTCGCACCATCCTCATAAAAGTCCTGGCAGCAACTTCGTAAAGGGATATTTAAAGCTGTTGTAACTGTAGTAAATCTAACTTTGTAAATGACACGCAACTTTGATGAATGTAAGACAGAGATGCAAGAAACTGCAGATGCTGGAATTTTGAGCAATACACAAAAGTGCTGGAGTAACTCAGTGGATTAGGCACCATCTGCGGAAGGAATGGACAGACGGCGGGCGTTTCAGGTTGGGCCCACCCAACATTGCAGCCGCACCCGGCCCATCCGACATAGCCGCCAGCCCGGACCTACTGTCGGTCGTCGGATGCGCGCCCTACTCACCTCGACGCCTCACCGGGCTGGCGGAACCGCGCCGCCCCACCGACCAACGGCCACCGGGACCTCCCACGCATCGCCCGCCGACCCGGACTCCACTGCCCGCGGACTCCTACCTTCAGTTCCGCCGACGCTCGCCACTCCACCGCCCTCCAGCAGCCCGCAGCTCTCGCCTTACCTGCAGCCTGGACTCAGCACCGGGCCTGAAGCCTCCACGCTGCCAACTCCCACTCCCCTGGGTTTGACAGCACTGGGTCCTAGTGCCAGTCTCCCAACCCTGGTAACCTCAGTGGCTGTTCCACTGGGTCTTTCCCATCCCCCTCAAACGTTGTGACCCCTGCTCTTCCCCACCCACACTACAGTCTTCATGCCCCCCCCACCCCATGACCACCCACTACCCCCCCACCAGACATCGCCTCGGCCTCAGTTCACTCACCTGCCTTCCTCCGGCCCCAACCCCCATCCCTGCCGTTTGTTCACCATCCCCCCCCCGACCTCCCCTCTCTGACACCAAACGGTCGGTCCTCAACAGAGGTCTTACCTTTGTCCCCCTCCGTCCCCACCTCAATGAGTTCCGCGCCCACCACGACTTGGAGCTCTTCTACCGTCGCCTCCGCCTCACAGCGTTCTTCCATGGGAGTCCTCGCCCCCTATTGATGATCCCTTTTCCCATCTCCAACGAACCCCCTCCTCGTGGACCCCCCTCATGGCCTTCCGGCTTTAGACCTTTTTATCCAAAACTGCCGGCGGGACATCAACCGCCTCAACTTCTCCACTCCCGTCGCACTCCAACCTCTCCCCCTCTGAATGTACTGCCATCAACTCAGTCCGCAACAACCCAGACTGGGTTATCAAACCCGCCGACAAGGGAGGTACCATGGTAGACTACCGCATCGATCTCTACAAAGCGGAGGCCACGCGCCAACTCTCGGATGCCTCCTCCTACTTACTCCTGGACCATGACCCCACAGACGAGCACCAGGCCACTATCTCTAGCACCATCACTGACTTCATCTATTCCGGCTCCCTGCCCCCCCACCCCCCAACCTCATCGTTCCCCAGCCTCGCACAGCCCGATTTTATCTTCTCCCCAAAATCCACAAACCTGACTGTCCTGGTAGACCCATTGTCTCTACCTATTTGTGCCCTACCGAACTTATTTCCACATACCTTGACTCCATCCTATCCCCCCTGGTTAAATCCCTCCCGACCTATGTTCAAGACACCTCAGACACTCTCCGTCGTCTCCGGGCATTCCGTTCTCTAGGCCCCCATCACCTCATCTTCACCATGGACGTCCAGTCACTCTACACCTCCATCCCCCACCAGGATGGTCTCGAAGCCCTCCGGTTCTTCCTCGACCGCAGAATCAAGATATACCCGTCCAGTGATACTCTCCTCCGCCTAACGGAGTTGGTCCTTACCCTCAATAACTTCTCGTTTGACTCCTCCCATTTCCTCCAAATACAAGGCGTAGCTATGGGCACGCGCATGGGCCCCAGTATGCCTGCCTCTTTGTCGGTACGTCGAACAATCCTTGTACTCGGCGTACCAAGTCCCCATCCCCGACCTCTACCTCCGTTACATCGACGACTGCTTTGGTGCTACCTCCTGCACCCACACACTACTAACTGACTTCATCCGCTTCACCACTAACTTCCATCCGGCACTCAAATACACCTGGACCATTTCCGACACTTCCCTACCATTTCTTGACCTCACTAACTCCATCGCCGGTGATAGACCAACATCCACTATAAACCCACTGATTTCCATGGCTATCTATACTACTCTTCCTCCCACCCTGCTTCCTGTAAGGATTTCATCCCCTACTTCCAATTCCTCCGTCTACGCCGCATCTGCTCCCAGGATGAGCACACCAGGGCATCGGAAATGTCCTCCTTCTTCAGGGAACCCCTCCCCTACTATAGATGAGGCTCTCACCAGGGTCTCTTCCATACCCCGTAACACTGCTCTCTCTCCCCATCCCCCCACTCGCAACAAGGGCAGAGTCCCCCTCGTCCTCACCTTTCACCCCACTAGCCGTCACATACAACAAATAGTCCCGCGTTATTTTCGCCACCTCCAACGTGACCCCACCACTCGCCACATCTTCCCATCTCCCCCCCCCCACTCCCAGTCTGCTTTCCGTAAAGGCCGCTCCCTCCGCAACTCCCTGGTCAATTCTTCCATTCTCTCCTGCACCACCCAAAGTCCACAGGCTGAGCTGGGCGGAGATTCACGCTGGCGGCCCTCGGCAAAGGGATCCCAGGGCTCCGCGATGTTGAAATCAGCGCGGCCCGAGGCTGGGAGCTCCGCAAACCACAGCTCCATGATGTTGAAGCAGCAGGCCCAACACTCCAGGGCTTCAAATGGCGATCCAGGTAAAGCATCGCCCGCTCCGCGGTGAATCCAATATGTATTTTAAAACCAACTGTTTAGTGACAACATACAGTATGATCTAAAAGTGTCACACTGTCACTGTCGGGTAGTCATGGTCCACCAGTCGTGGGGGTTGGGGATTGGGAGGTGGGGGGGAGGCCCACAAGTGAAATGGCTTAGGGCCTCTCTTTATCTAAATCTGGCCCTGCCTTGACCTGAAACTTTGCCTGCCCACTCTCTCACAGATGCTGCCTGACCCGCTGAGTTTCTCCAGCACTTTGTGTTGTGCTGAATGTAATAGGTCTTTCTCTGTTTGCCCTCTCAACACACCCCCCCCCCCTCCCAAATATTAATATTCATCAGTGGTGGATGCCTGGAGCAGGCTGTGGAGGGTGGTTGTGTGAAAGACTTTTGGAAGGGCACATGGATGTGCAGGGACATAGATTATATACAGGTAGAGAAGAGATGTATTTGGTTTACACAGACATTCCAGGCTGAAGGGCCTGTTCTTGCCCTGGACTGTTCTACATTCTACATAGAAAGAGGGAATAAACAGGTCTAGACAACAGTTCATACATTTATAGGTTTATAAATTATAGGAGCAGAATTAGGCCATTCGGCCCATCAAGTCTACTCCGCCATTCAATCATGGCTGAGCTACCTTTCCTTCTCCATCACATTCTCCTGCCTTCACCCTTACTAATTAAGGATCTGTCAATCTCCGCCTTCAAATTATTTATTGACTTGGCTTCCGTCCTAGGCCTCCTCCATTACTGGAATGAATGCACACACACACACACACATTGGAGGAGCAGCTCTATGCATTCTGCTTGGGCAAGCTGACACCTCAACAGTATGAACATTAAATTTCTCTAATTTTGGGTAACTAACTCACAAACAATCTCTTCTTTCCCCCTTTCCCACCCCCACCCTCCCCGACACTCCTCTCTTCCCTGTGCTCCATCTGGATTAGTACCCATTTTTGTCCTTCCCCATCCCTTTCCACCTATATTCCTTCCTGTGGCTTCATAATTCACACCTATTCTAGCTTTATCTCACAGTTCTTGTCTTTTCGTCTCTGACATCTCCCCATGATTGTTCTATGATCTGCTTATCGACCCCCCTGCCCATCTGGATCCGCCTATTACCTAGCCATAGAATCTTAGAGTCATACAGCATGCAAACAGACCCTTCAGCCCAACTTGCCCATACTGACTAACATGGCCCATCTATACTAGTCCCATGCGGTTGCATTTGGCCCATATCCTTCCAAACCTATCCTATCCATGTACCCGTCTAAATGCTCCTTGAAAGTTACAATAGTACTTGCCTCAACTACCTTCTCTGGCACTCGTTCCATACATCCACCACTCTTTGTGTAAAAATGTTACCCCTCAGGTTCCTATTAAATCTTTCCCCCTTCATTTTAAACCTATGTCCTTTGGTTCTCAGTTCCTCTACTATGGGCAAGAGAGACTTAAGACAAGTCAAGAGACTACCCGATCTATTCCTCTCATGATTTTGTATATGATCACCCCTCATCCTCCTGTGCTCCAAGGAATAGTACCCTTGCCTGTTCTTGAGTCCTGAGCTATAGGGAGAGTTTGAGCAGGATGGGATTCTATTCCCTGGAGCACAGGAGGATGACGGGTGATCTTAAAGAAGTGTACAAAATCATGAGAGGAATAGATCGGGTAGACACACAGTCTCTTGCCCAGTGTAGGGGAATCGAGATCCAGAGGGCATAGGTTTAAGGTGAAGGGGGAAAGGTTTTATCAGAATCTGAGGGGAAACTTTATATTAATGATTAATAATTATATATTAATTATTTGGACGAGGGGATTGAAGGCTTTGTGGCCAGGTATGCGGATGATACGAAAATAGGTGGAGGAGCAGGTAGTGTAGTTTCTCTACACCACCAGATACTCTGCAGAAGGACTTGGACAGGTTGGAAGAGTGGTCAGAAAAGCGGCAGATGGAATATAGTGTAGCAAAGCGTGAATAATCATAATCATACTTTATTAGCCAAGCATGTTTTCCAAATACGAGGAATTTCATTTGCCATACAGTCATACCAATAAAAAGCAACAGAACACACAAAATACATGTTAACATAAACATCCACCACAGTGACTCCTCCACATTCCTCACTGTGATGGAAGATGAAAAAAAGTTCAAATCTCTCCCTTCTTTGTCCTCTTGCGGTCGGGGGCCTCTAACCTTCCGTTGACGGGACGATCTTCTTCCCGTAGCCGGTGGCGGGCCTCCTCGTCAGGGCGATCAAGCTCCTGCAACGGGGGGGAATCTCAGCTCCCCCGCGCCGGGCTAGTCGAACATCGTGCGGCTTTTGGAGCTTCTCAATGCCGGTCTCAACCTGAGACTGCGAGCTCCTTGATGTTGAAGTCCGCAGGCCGCGGTTGGAGCATCGATCCCAGGCAAGGATCACAGGCTGGTCTTAGAATTAAAGGACGTTCCTTTAGGCAGGAAGTGAGGAGGAATTTGTTTAGTCAGATGGTGGTGAATCTGTCTAATTCTTTGTCACAGAAGGCTGTAAAGGCCAAATCAATGGATATATTTAAGGCTGAGATAGATTGATTATTGATTAGGATGGATGTCAGGTGTTATGGGAGGAGAATGGGGTTAGGGGGGAGAGATAGATCAGCAATAATTGAATGGCGGAGTAGACTTGATGGGCCGAATGACCTAATTCTGCTCCCATCATTTATGACCTTACACAGAGGGTGGTGGGTGAATGGGACAAGTTGCCAGAGGAGGTAGCTGAGACAGGGACTATTGCAACATTCAAGAAGCAATTAGGCAGGTACATGAATAGGACAGGTTTAGAGGGTGATGGGTCAAGCGCAGGCAAGTGGGACTAGTGGATGGGACATGTTGGTCAGTGTGGGCAAGTTGGTCCAAGGGCCTGTTTCCATGATTTCTGCCTCTATGACTCCATGACAATCCTCGTTAATCTTCTCTGCACTGTTTCCAGCTTGACAACACATTTCCTACTTGTCAGGCTTTGTTCTGCCCTTCTTCTCTTTTAGCATTCTCCCCCCCCCCCCCCCCCCCCCCACCGACCCCTCCCTACCGCAATCAGTGTCAAGAAGGGTCACAACGCAAAACGTCACTTCTCCTTGATCTCCAGAGATGCTGCCTGACCCGCTGAGTTACTCCAGCACTTGTATCTTTCTCTGTATTCATAGACTTGGCTCTGGGATTACTGTGCTTACTTCCCACTCCAAGCCAGATCCAACCTGTTCAGACTGAAACTTGCTTTGGAATAGCACTGGCTTGTTGTTACAGCAATGGTAAAAACAAAAGATAAAATAATTATATCTTGAGTGAAAAATCCTTGAAGCAGCTTGCTATCGGAACCGCTGCAGAAATATTTAATAGTTCCTTCCTTTCAAGTCACGTTGCCTTCTAAAACTGCATTTTTATCTTTTATTAATGCCATTCAGTAAAAACATCAGTTGTCTGTCACAGATTTCATTGTTTCAATGTAAATAACAATCCAGAAACGTATTTTACAATGGACAAAAGGAATGATTGTACATGTGGACAATGTCTACACTTCCCGAGCTCATTTACTGTACTTTAGTTCAGTCTGAAGAAGGGTCTCGACCTGAAACGTCACCCATTCCTTCTCTCTAAAGAAGCTGCCTGTCCCGCTGAGTTGCTCCAGCTTTTGTGTCCATCTTTTTTTTTTTTTTAATTCTATTTATTAGAAGTAATGTACATTACAATGATATAAGCCAAAAATAACATAATACATTTCCTGTCCCACTTCTTGTTTTAAACTTTAAGAAGAAGAAGAATAGAGAGAGTTAGATAAGATAGTAAGTGCGTGAGAGAGTGATCAGGAAGAAGCGTAAAACACAAGAAAGAGTAAAAAAGAAAAACCAAAGAAAAAGAAAGAGAAAAATAGAAGACAGAAAATATAAGAAAGTAAAATAAGATAAAGGGATGTACCTACTTTGTACCTTTACACACCCTTCACCAGGTCCTGATACAGTTTATTTCCAAAGTTATGTTGCACCCTATGCTTGTAATAAGTCGATAAGTGGAGTCCAAATCTTTTGAAAATGGTCTGATTTGGAAATGGTCTGATATGAGGAATCTCATATCTTTTTGTGTCTATCTTTAGCTTAATTTATTTTGGTTTAGATTAGTTGTTTAGTTGTTTAGTTTGGTTTAGAGATACAACGTGGAAACAATGTCCTTTGGCCCACCATGTCCACACCGACAGCGATCACCCCGTACACACTAGTTCCACCCCACACAATGGGGACAATGTACCGAGGCCAATTTACCTCCAAATCTGCACGTCTTTGCAATGTGGGAAGAAAGTGGAGCACCCGGAGGAAACCCACGCAGTAACAGGGAGAATATGCAAACTCAATACAGACAGTACCCGTAGTCAGGATCAAACCCGGGTCTCTGGCGCTGTAAAGCAGCAGCTTTACTACTGCACCACTGCGCCATGTGTCCGGTTTCAATGTTAAAGTTAATGAAGCGCTGTTTTACTTCGGAGTCACGTGAGTGACTACGTGAAAAGAACCCCGTACAGCCGTTGGTGGGTCATGACGTCAGACGCATTGGTGCAGTCGGCCGGTTGGAGCAGCAGCGCTCCTCCAAGCGGTAAGTTTAAAAACGGAGGTAAGTTTTTAAAAAATTTTCCAGAGCTCATTTTCTGCGACGGTTGGAGGTCGGTTGGAGAAATGTTGCAGAAAATGAAGAAGGTGATGGGCGAGGCGCTCCGCAGGTAGGAAGGAAAGTGACCAGGAGAGAGTTGTTGATGGAGGCCCGTCTGGTACACCTGGTCCGGTGCTGGCTACACAGCCAGTGGTTGCGGACCCACTGCCTGTGAGCAGTGGAGGCTTGCCAGTAGGGCGGAAGGCCACTGGAAAGTCTGATAGGCCCGTGGACCCTGAGTCGGGCCTGGAGGTTATACCCTCCATAGGAGAGTCTGTTTGCTCACGGCTCTCCCAGGTCGAGACTTTATTGCAAAGAATGCTCGACAGGGACCAGCTCCGTGAGGAGGAGTGGTGCCCAAGCAGGGTGTGGGAGAGCCTGTGCTAGCAGCACCTGTTACAGGGCTGCAGGACTATCCTGCCTGTGAGGAGGATGTTCCATAAGTGCAGTTCACTGACACTGATTCTATGCTGGGGGAGAGCAGTAAAGGAGTTCGGTTGAAGGTAATTCCGAACATTGCTGGAAAGTTTGCTGAGCCTAGAGAGGCAGGAGAGGCGATTGATGTAGAATTGGCGGAAGCAATTCAGTATATGCTCTCCCACCAGTTACAGGAGCTAGCTATGGATGAAGCAGCAAAAAACTATGCAGCTCCTGTTAATTGTGATCTCCTGAAGGTACCAGTGGTTAATCACCAAATTTGGTCACAGATGGGTATGCCTGCTAGGGCCCAGGAGATGAAGTTTCAAAAAGTGCTTAAACTGTTGTCAGCAGGTGTTACAGCTGTGGTGAAAGTTATTGATACAAGCAATATGGTTGAAGCACACCAGGACGCACTTGGATTCCTTTGTAGTGCATTTTTTGAAATTAATAACATCAGGAGGGCCGCTATTAGGCCAGTGATTAATCCGAACTTGGCGAGTTTGTGCGAAACCGACCAGTGTACCACCACAAAATCTGTTGTTTGGAGGTAACCTTGCAAAAAGGGTAAAAGACTGTCATGACGATGTTAAAACTATGGCCCTCATTAAGCCGGCTGGCAAGCAAGGCAAAAGGTTTTATCCGTATCGGAAAGGCACTAGTGTGGATGCAGGAGAAGGAACGAGCCGTTCAGGTTTTCAATATCGGAACTGGCAGGCTGCCAGTATGAAGGGGAAGGTGCCTTTCTCTACAAGAGGTCGAGGACAACAAGGTCCGCAAAGATGCAGGTAAGGAATATAACATTGACAGACAATGAATTAACTGATGTTCCTGTTGAAATTGGGGGAAGGTTAAAGTTGTTTCTCAAACAATGGCAGCAGTTGACATCAGATTTGTTCATACTTAGCAGTATTGAAGGGGTGAAAATTGAATTTTACTCTAAGGACAGTCTACCTAATCAACATGTTCCTAGTCGAAAACGTATATTTTCAGATGAGGAAAATGTGCTTATTCAAGCAGAGATTCAGTCGTTATATAAGAAAGGGGTAATTGAGCCTTCTGTCTATCAAAGTCAACAATTTGTGTCAAGTATATTTCCCAGATCTAAAAAGACTGGGGGATGTAGAATTATTCTGGATTTATCGAGTTTGAACAAATTCGTTTGTTATAGGCATTTCAAAATGGAAACCTTTACCACGGCCAAACATCTAGTGTCCAAAGGGTGTTATATGGCAACCATTGATTTAAAGGATGTGTATTACTCAGTGTCTATTCATGCTGATGATAGAAGATATTTGAAATTTATTTGGAGGACACAGTTGTGGCAATTCAGGGCATTGCCTAATGGATTAACTTCAGCTCCTAGACTATTTACTAAATTTTGTAAGTTTCTATAAGATCCCCTAAGAAACTTACAAAATTCTTAAGGGGTTGTAGATGCAGGAAGATTGTTCCCGATGTTGGGGCAAGGGGTCACAGCTTAAGGATAAGGGGGAAATTCTTTAAGACCGAGATGAGAAAGACTTTTTTCACACAGAGAGTGTGAGTCTCTGGAACTCTCTGTTCATTGGCTATATTAAGCCCTTGTGGCTAAGGCCTGAGTTGGATGATCAGCCATGATCATATTGAATGGCGGTGCAGGCTCGAAGGCTGAATGACTCCTGGTTTCTATGTTTCTATGTAAATAGCCATTACCACATGCCCTGAAGTAATGCTCAGATGATATTCTGATTGTTGGAAAGACTCATGCTGAAGCTCAGTCATCAGTTTCAGTTGTTAAATTCACTTTTGAACAATTGGGATTTGTCGTTCACCCAGATAAATCTAAATTATCACCAGTCCAAATTATTGATTATCTGGGATTTACCATTAATTCAAATCACATGTTGGTAACTTTGCCCAGGGATAAATTGGATCAGTTAATTGAGGACTGTGTTAATCTCGTTGGAGAACAACGGCCTTCAATTAGACAAGTAGCCAGGTTAATTGGGAAGTTTGTTGCAGCATTTCCAGCTGTGCAGTATGGAAATGCATTACCTCTACATTATCAACAATTACAACGATCAAAGGAACAGGCACTGAGAATACAAAGGGGCCATTTTGATAGGCCTATGCAGTTGTCAGCTGGGGCAATTTCTGACATACAATGGTGGATAGTACATGTTTCAAAGAGTTTTAGGAAGGTTTTGGTGGAACCACCTTCAATGATATTACAGACTGATGTAAGTGCACTGGGTTGGGGTGCAACAGATATGTCTTCTAGTTGTGGAGGCAGTTGGAATGTTGATGAGACATCTCTTCTTCAATTAAGAGGGATTAATTATTTAGAGTTGTTGGGCACCTGGTATGGGCTCAAAGCTTATTGTTCTACCAGGAGGGACTTGCATGTGCAGGTTCAGATTGACAACACCACAGCAGTGGCATATGTAAACCACATGGGTGGAGTTAAGTCACAGCCTGGTGATAGATTGGCTAACCAGATTTGGAGCTGGTGTATTGACCAAAATATCTGGCTTTCAGCACTTTATTTGCCAGGAAGATTCAACACTGTAGCTGACACTAGGTCACGTCAGTTTAATGACAACATTGAATGGATGTTAAATCAGGATGTAACATGTAACAGGATGTAACCAAGTGATTGTTCAGTATGGATTGCCAGATATTGACTTGTTTGCATCTAGATTAAATCATCAGTTGCCCAGATATGTTTCGTGGGAACCAGATCTTGGGGCAGTAGCAGTGGATGTGTTCTCGCTGCATTGGGGAGGAATGTTTGTGTATGCATTTCCTCCATTCTGTCTCATCAGCAGATGTTTGCAAAAGATCAAACAGGACTCCGCTTCAGGGGTATTGGTAGTGCCAGATAGGCCTACACAAGCATGGTTTCCTCTTGTATTACAAATGGCTAGGGAGCCTCACATGAGTATTCCCAAGAATAAAAATCTACTGGAGAATCCAGTAACTGGGGATCAACATCCTTTACATGATCGTATTGATCTGTTAATTTGCAGATTTTAAGGAGGCCATACCTGGGGAATGGACTGTCTGATCGTACTGTGGATGTTCTCGCGTCGGCCTGCAGGGATAGTACACAGCAGCAATATATCACCTCGATAAGGAAGTGGGAGCAATTCTATCTACAGCAGAATGTTTCATATCAAACTGCAGGGATCACAGACGTATTGGAGTTTTTGTCAACTCTTTATTTCGACCAAAAATTAAGTTACAGTGCGATCAATTCAGCCAGAAGTGCTCTGTCTTCTTATTTACCCATGAATTCAGAATTGCATACAGTAGGGACACATCTGTTAGTTTCATGATTCATGAAGGGAGTTTTCCATTCTAATCCTCCTAAACTCAGGTATGCCAGTATTTGGAATGTGAGTGAGGTTCTTATGCTTCTTCGCCAGTGGGCTCCGGTTACAAGCCTATCTATAGCCAAATTAACTATGAAGGTGGTCATGCTTATGGCGTTGGTTTCAGCCCAACGTGTACAAACATTGCAAAAGCTGCGGCTAGATAGAATGCATGTGTCGGCAGATGCCATTATATTTTATGTCTATGATTTGCTTAAACATAATAGAAGAGGCATGACAGGATGTAAGATTGTGTTTTCAGCATACCCCACAGATGATCGCTTGTGTGTAGTCTCACATTTATCTCGTTACATTGAGATTACTAAAGCTCTAAGAGGAACAGAGTCGGCTTTATTTATTAGTCACAAAAAACCACACAGTAAGGTGTCGGTGCAAACAATTTCAAGGTGGCTAAAGCAGGTCCTGGCAAGTGCTGGAATTGATACTGATAAATTCAAATCTCATTCCACCAGGGTGGCATCAACCTCCGCGGCAAGGGCGATAGACGTGCCAATAGACCATATCCTCGCGGCCGCAGGATGGTCCAGTGAGCTGACCTTTCAGAGGTTTTATCACAAGCCGATTTCAAGGCTGGGGGTGTTTGCTGATTCTGTTTTGAGTACTGTTATAGTTTCCCCCTGAGTTAGAGGGGTTGTTATGATTTTGTTTGTAAATAAACTGTTATTCATTTAACAAATGTTATTATTGATGCATTATTGATTGTTAACGACTTTTGAGTCAATCGAGGCAGTGTGAACGCCGGATTTGGGTCTGCGGCGTGAAATCACAGTGCTTTGAAGTCTTCACGTAGTCACTCACGTGACTCCGAAGTAAAATAGTAAGATTAAATGGGAACTTACCAGTTTGAAGTTTGATCTTTATTTTATGAGGAGTCGAGTTGAGGGACTACGTGCCCTCCGCTCCCACCCTCATAGATCTCAAGTTCTAGTTTTATCATCTTACATTATACTTCAGTCATTGTTAGCTGTGAATTCATTCCGCTGCTTTGAAGATTGACGCACCAACGGCTGTACGGGGTTCACGTAGTCCCTCAACCCGACTCCTCATAAAATAAAGATCAAACTTCAAACTGGTAAGTTCTCATTTAATCTTACTATTTTAAAGTATTCTGTGGGTTTAGTAACTAAAGGCATCTAATTAGCACTTGAACATGATTAGCAATATACAGTTCGGGCTGGGAACAGAATTGATAACTAACACTGTCATGGAAAAAGTACTTAACCTTATGTCCTGAAACATCTGCATAATATTATTGTGCAGCATGCATAACATGTCCATAAATCAGAGACGTTTAAGTAGATTTTTAATTTGCTGCTGTAACAATTTGTTATATGTTGTGTCTTGGAGTGATAATGCAAAGGTTTGTGTCTTGGGCACAGTTCTTGAATCAAAGCAATCAAAAAAAAAACATCAAATGGTTTGGGAAGGAACTGCAGATGCTGGTTTACACTGAATGTAGACACAAAATGTTGAGGTAACTCAGCAGGACAGGAAGCATCTCTGGAGAAACGGAATAGGTGTCGTTTCAGGTCGAGACCCTTCTTCAGACATAGTCTGACATAGTATGAAGAAGGGTCTTGACCCAAAACGTCACCTATTCCTTTTCTCCAGAGATGTTGCCTAACCCGCTGAGTTACTCAAGCATTTTGTGTCTATCCTCCGCCAAATGGGGTTTGTTCTTTGCACCAACAACTCTGGGAAGAGTGATTGACTTTGATGATGCAGATCTGTCTTTACCCGAGGAATTAGAAACATTTAATTTAGGAATGGGAACTGAACTTCAAAGTCAACCAGGTGGTACTGATGGAATAGAAAGGGTGGCTGAGGGGATGAGGAAGGTGGGAGGAGGTTTGGGGAGGAGGGCTGCGGCAGCAAAATGGAGGACATGTTAATTTGAGTAATGTAACAAAGGACAATGTTCCATCCGGTTGGGGGTCTTACCTTCCGTACCCTCCAAGGTCGGCTGTGGGAAGCACCCACCGGGGCACAAAGGTTGAAGGTCGCCGGGTACAAGAGGGAGGATGGTTCGCAGGCTGATTGGAATGGAGGCGACGGCTGCAACAGGCCTTTGTGTCCAGCTGCAACTGGGACAGTAAAATGGCACCAAAACCTGGCGACTCTTGCATATACTGTGTAAGACGGAACTGCAGATGCTGGTTTAAACCGAAGATAGACACAAAAAGCTGGAGTAACTCCACGGAACAGGCAGCATCTCTGGACAGAAGGAATGGGTGATGTTTCGGGTCGAGACGTCACCCATTCCTTCTCTCTAAAGATGCTGAGACACTCCAGCTTTTTGTGTCTATCTTCGACTCAGTGGGCAGATTCTGTACGAACCGGGGATTGTATTTAATCTTACTGATCTGTATGCAGATGTAGCTTCAATGTAGTTGCTCCAGGACAGATTCTTAGTGTTCAATTGGTAAATATTGTAGCTTATTCAGGGTTTGGACAAGCTGGGCAGGATCCCAGACAAGGTGGACAAAAGTAGGTAGTGGAAGTAGTGAGGGAGCTACTGTGTGACAGGGCAGCACTGGTGAAGAATTAGTCCAGAGTCTGAGACTGGATGATTGTATTTGTCCAGAGCAGCTGGAAGAAAGTGCACCTTGTCCCTCAACTTGCAGCAGTATTCAAACTCCACAGACAGGGAGTGTTTGGAAAAATGGAAAGGGGAAAGATTCTGTGACTAGGTCAATAACTCAGGAAGACTTAAACTATACACTCTGGACCTCAGGACAACTTGACAGCACTAATTAAGTACATTTTTGGTATATTTACTGTTATACTGGAATCGCAGACTTCAGAAGCTATACTCCCTTCACCATGTCATAGGAAAAAAGTTATCGAGCTAGAAAGGGTGCAGAGAAGATTTACCAGGATGTTGCTAGGAATCGAGGGACTGAGAAGTTGAGCGGGTTAGGATTTTATTCCTTGGAGCGCAGGAGGATGAGGGGTGATCTTATAGTGGCGTATAAAATCATGAGAGGAATAGATCGAGTAAACGCACAGAGTCTTTTTCCCAGAGTAGGGGAATCAAAAATCAGAGGACATAGGTTCAAGGTGAGGAGGGAATGACTTAAAGGGATCCTGAGGGGTAACTATTTTACGCGAAGGGTGGTGGGCGTTTGGAACAAGCTGCTGGATGAGGTAGTTGCAGCATGTACTATCGCAACATTTAAGAAATATTTAGACAGGAAGATGGATAGGGTAGTTTTAGAGGGATATGGGCCCAAAGCAGGCAGGTGGGACTAGTGCAGATGGGGCATGTTGCTTGGTGAGGTCAAGTTGGGCACAATGGCCTGTTTCCATGTTGTATGACACATTGACTCTATATGAAATTCCGCATCATAACCTGCTGAAGAATTGAAGGGGAAAGAATCAAATGAACAATTAGCCAACACGGAGTGTTTCCTAATGCAACTTTTTTTAAAGTATGGGAATGGCGTGAATGATTATGGAGAATGAGGCACAGATACAGGTGTGAAATACATTATGCACAAAACATGCCAATCCCTGGAGCCTCATTCAATCCATTTGGAAGCAGACTGTTATTCTTAAATCCATAATTTTTGTTTGCTGCTGGCAGTATTTATGAGAAATGAGGTCCAATAACCACTGGCTATGTAATTAATGTCTGATTTTCGCTGTATGGCTGTCTGGAATTTTTTTTGTACTTACCTTTTATGTCTTCACTACTTGTTACCTAATAACTTATTAAGAAACATCTCTTAATTAATAATTAGTTTGTCACCATGAGCTCATGAAAATAAATTGACATTACCAGTTGAATAAACAGAATTTTAAAACATTTGGGACAATTATTTACATTGACTACGCCACGTTAGCTTCATGGAATTTAGTGTAGTTTTATCTGTGAATAGTGCTGTACTTTAGACAAGACTGAATTCCAAAGAGGTTTTTTTTTCATTTAAAAAATGCAAATCTCAGGCCAGAATATCTTTGTGATGGTTCAGGTAGTACATTAGTATTTTGTTTTACGTGTTTTTGTGGGATGTAGGGACAACTAGTAGTGCCATCATCCGTTGCCCGTCCTTACCAGGGCGGCCATTTTGGAAGGCAGCCTGAGAGTCGATTACTTTGCTGTGGGATCTGAACTCACTGACAAGCAAAGACCAAATTATCTCCCCCTGGGATAACAGTGAACCAGACGAACCTTTAAATAGTATCCAATGTTTCCTGACAACAGCAAACTGGATGAACTTTAAACGGCATCCAACTTTGCTTGTTGTTTTTAAAAACTCCAAGCTTTCACATATAACTAGGGTGTGCTTTAACCCCAATTTCAGTCATCATCTCTGGCTTCTGAATTACAAGTTCACTGTCACAGCACTTAAGAGGCTTTTAGATAGGGAACATGGATATGCAGGGAATGGAGGGATATGGATCAGGCAGTGGCGATTAATTTAAAGTGAGTAACGAGGAACTGCAGATGCTGGTTTACAGATTACTTTAACCTCACATCATGTTCAGCACAGATATTGTGGGAAGAAGGGCCTGTTCCTGCATTGAATTCTTCTATGATCCACAGCCCCTTTCCACATTTTGGAGTTAATCTTTGGAAATTCAGCTTAAAAAAAAAATTCTCATGTTACATATTATTTATGAAGGGGAGTAGCCAATTGAAGAATGATTGCACAATTTATGTTATAAACCTGTTACGTCCTCAGCAGCATTTTGGTTGGTATGTCCCAATGGTTGAACAAATTATTCGGTCAGTTAATACTCAAGGATGTTTAATAACCTTGGAGACCATCCCAAACATTGATTATTTTATCGTATGATGTTATTAGCTGAGTGTGCTTTGAAATAATACACTTCATGTTCCTTAAACAATCTTAAAGAGGATTAAAAACATTTTTAATCACTGAAAGTGTCAGAGCAAAATCAAAGATGTATACCTTCACCCGCCTTTTTATGCATGTTCTGTAGGTAGTTTCCCTTTAAAACAATTAATACATTAGAGATAAGGTCATAAGATCTTAAGTGATATGAGTAGAATTAAGCCATTCGGCCCATCAAGTCTACTCCGCCATTCAATCATGGCTGATCTATCTCTCCCTCGTAACCTCATACACTGGTACTAATCAAGAATCTATCTATCTCTACCTTCTAAATATCCACTGACTTGGCCTCCACAGCTTTCTGAGGCAAATAATTCCACAGATTCACCACCCTCTGACTAAATACATTTCTCCTCAACTTTAAATCTGAGGCTATGACCCCAAGGCCTAGACTCTCCCACTTGTGGAAACATCCTCTCCACGTCCACTCTATCCAAGCCTTTCACTATTCTGTATGTTTCAATGAGGTCCCCCCACATTCTTCTGTCCTCCCCCAGTGCCGACAGATGCTCATCATAGGTTAACCTACTCATTCCTGGGATCATTGTTGTATGATTGCAATATGATGCAGTATGATTGCAAGTTACTGTTGGATAATTCAGTTTAAGGCAGAGTGTAGAAACAAGAAATTGTAGATGCCAGTTTACACAGGAGGATGCAAAGTGCTGGAGTAACTCAATGGGTCAGACAGTATCTCTAGAGAACATAGATAGGCAATGTTTCGGGTCCGAAGAAGGATCCTGATCTAAAATATATACATATATAAACATGGATAGGACAGGTTTAGAGGGATATGTGCCAAATGCAGGCAAGTGGGACTATTGTAGATGGGACATGTTGTTCGATGCGGGCAAGTTGGGCCAAAGGGCCTGTTTCCACGCTGTATGACAATGATGCCATGAACATCCTCGTAAATCTTCTCTGCACCCTTTCCAGCTTGACAACATATTTCCGACTTGCCAGGCTTCCTCTCTTCTAGCATTCTCCCCCCCTCACCCCCTCCCACCACCACAATCAGTCTCAAGATGGGTGACAACTTTAAACGTCGCCTATCCATGTTCTCCAGAGATGCTGCCTGACTTGCTGAGTTACACTCTCTGTCCTTTCAGTTTAGAACAGGATTTCTTGTGATAAAACTTTCTAGTTCGTTCAGCTGAAATGGCTTCAGAGTTTCTAAGGACCATGGAAGAAACCATATTAATGTAACTCAGTCTAGGTAATCTTCCACTCAATAATAAAATCAAAGTTACATGAGGGAGCAGGCTTCAAAAAGCGCCATTGGCTGTCGAGTACTTTGCTCATCCCAAGGTTGTGGGAGGTTCATAAGTTCATAAATTCTAGGAGCAGAATTAGGTCATTCAGCCCATCAAATCTACTCTGCCATTCAATCATGACTGATCTATCTTTCCCCTTCAACCCCATTCTCCTGCTTTCTCCCCATAACCCCTGACACCCGTACTAATCAAGGATCTGTCAATCTCCGCCTTAAAAATATCCAATGACTTGCCCTCCACAGCCGTCTGTTGCAATGAATTCCACAGATTCACCACCCTCTGACTAAAGAAATTGCTCCCATCTCCTTTCTAAAGGTATGTCCTTTTATTCTGAGGCTATGGCCTCTGGTCCTAGTCTCTCCCACTAGTTGAAACATCCTCTCCACATCCACTCTATCCAAGTCTTTTACTATTCAGTAAGTTTCAATGAGGTCCCCTTCATCCTTCTAAACCCCAGCGGGTACTGGCCCAGTGCTGTCAAACATTCATCATGTGTTAACCCAATCATCCCCGGGATCATTCTTGTAAACATCCTCTGGACCCTCTCCAACACCAGCACATCGTTTCCCAGATATGGGGCCCAAAACTGCTCTCAATACTCCAAATGCAGTCTGACCAGCGCCTTACAGAGCCTCAGCGTTCCATCCCGAGTTAGATACTGTAAATGCAATCCGTTCTTTCTTTGCTTGTGACAGTGAATATTGAATAAAAGGTAGAGTTGTCTACTACCATACTGCTTTTTCTGGCTGAAATATAATAGCAATGTTGTGTGTTTTATAGTTTGCAGATAATTACACCCCACATCATCAGGGAACCTGTTATGCTTGGACGAGAGTTTTCTGTTTTGAGAATTAAGGGGCTGCTCCCCTTGCTGCAAGAAAAATAATTTTGCAATTCAGCAGCTGTGACAGCACTTCAAAAGTACTACTTTTTTTTTTTAAGTACTTTGGAAACTCTCAAAGTTCTGAACGCACAATCTAATCCTTAATTTGTTTTGTTTATAGCCAAGAGAGTCTAAAATTGGAAGTTCGTAGTTTCTTGATAAGGGGGCAGTTATTTAACCATTGGGTGCACAAGATACAAGATACACGATATATTTATTTGTCACATGTGCCAGTTGGCACAGTGAAATGTGATTACCATACAGCCATACAATAAAAATAAAGAACGCAACACACGATAGATTTAAACATAAAACATCCCCACACAGCAGAATCAAAGTTTCCCACAGTGAGGGAAGGCACCAAAGTCAGTCTCTTCCTCTAATGTTCCCCACTGTTCACCCGTGGTCAGGGCCTCCCTGAGCCCTCTGCAGTCGCCGCTACGGGCGGCCCGATCTTCAGGCCCGCTCGCCGGGTCGATGTAAGTCCGACGTCGGCGCTGGGGGACGTCCTCAGCGGCCTGGACATCAGAGTCGGCCACCTCCTACCGGCTCCCAAAGTCCGCAGGCTGCGCTGGGCGGAGATGCAACACTGGCGGCCCTCGGCAAAGGGGCCCCAGGACTCCGTGATGACGGTCAGCGCCGGCCGCGCTGGAAGCTCTCCCACACCGCAGCTCCACGATGTTGGAGCAGCGGCCCAACGCTTCGGAGCTCCAAACAGCGATTCAGGAGGTATCACCTGCTCCGCGGTGAATTCAGCGCTACGCCGCCGCTGTTGTAGCTCTGGTCCGGTTCCCAGTCCGCGGCAGGAAAGGCCGCTCCGATCCAGATGGTAGGCTGCGAGGAGGAGGGCGAGGAAGCGACTCGGAGAAAGAGTCGCGTCCCCGCCAGGAAGCGACTGGGAAACAGTTTCCCCCTTATCCTGCCCCCCTCCCCCACATAGAAAAGTTAAAGTTTTCCCCCAAAACAGACTAAAACTGACTAAAAATAAAAAAAAGATTGAAAAACAAACGGGCTGTAGGCAGAGGCTGCCGTCAATGCGGCGCCCCCTAGTGGCAAGGTGCAGCACTGGATTCAGCGGCGAAGGAGCTGAGACCTTCTCAGGGATGGCGCAGTGGTAGAGATGCTGCCTTATGCCCCTGTCCCACTTAGGAAACCTGAACGGAAACCTCTGGAGACTTTGCACCCCACCCAAGGTTTCCGTGCGGTTCCCGGAGGTTCCCGGAGGTTTTAGTCAGTTTCCCTAATGGTCGAAAGGCGATTATTTTAAAATAATTAAAAACCGGCCGCGACTAAAAATAGGTTGCCGTTTTAAAAATCGGTCATTTTTTAGTCGAAGCCGGTTGCGATGCTAGTTGAAGGTGGTTGCCGGAGGTTGCAGGTAGTGGAAGGTAAGACCTCCCTGGTGGAATAAAACTGGGTGAAAAAAAGGCCTTACTTGAATTTTTTTAAATAATCCCCGGAACATAGAAGAAGCGGAAACCACTTTCGACCATTAGGGAGACTGACAAAAACCTCCGGGAGCCGCACGGAAACCTTAGGTGGGGCGCAAAGTCTCCAGAGGTTTCCGTTCAGGTTTCCTCAGTGGGACAGGGGCATTACAGTGCCAGAAACCCAGGTTCAATCCTGACTGCCGGTGCAGTCTCTATGGAGTTTGTACTGTGGGTTTTCTCCGGATGCTCCGGTTTCCTCCCACATTCCAAAGCCGTACAGGTCTGCCGGTTCTGATTTATTCTGATTTACTCTGGTTTCCCTCTTTCCGAAACGTCACCTATTCCTTTTCTCCAGAGATGCTGCCCGACCTACAGAGTTACTCCAGCATTTTGTGTCTATCTTCGGTGTAAACCAGCATCTGCCGTTCCTTCCTATACAGGGGTTGTAAGTTAATTGGCTTCTGTAAAAAAAATTGTTAATTGTCCCTGGTGTGTTGAATAATGTATGGTGTGATCACTGGCAGGCGCAGACTCTGTGGGCTGAAGGGCCTGTTTCCACACTGCATCTCTAAGATCCAATGCTAATAGCATCAGGAATAGAGCGCGCTAACAACTCAGAGACTCCTCCAGTGATCTCCTGTGGCAGGGATGATGGGATAGAGTCATAGAGTGATACAGTGTGCTAAACAGGCCCTTCGGCCCAACTCGCCCCACAATATCCCAGCTACCCTAGTCCCAGATCTTCAATAATCAGTCATCTTCCTCTGTGTAAGGTACAATGTAAATATTTTCCCTCGGATGTTCGTTGAGTTTGCGCACTGCAAGGCTCCTTAATGTCACGCTCCTTGAAGTAAAGGACCGCCTTCCTCAAGAGTCAAGAGTATTTTATTGTCATATGTCCCGGATGGTTCACACCTCACCTCACTTCTGGAATTCAGCTTCTTGGACCATTATGAATCAAGTCTATGAGGAACTATGGACACAGCAAACCCAGACCAGCATCTGGAAGCAGTGAGAACCCCGACAGTCCTTTCAGGTGAGGCAGAGGTTTACTTGCACCTCCTCCAACTTCATCTATTGTATCCTGTGTTCCCGATGTGGGTTCCTAAAAATCGGCGAGACCAAGTGTAGACATGATGATCGTTTCGCTGAACACTTACGCTCAGTCTACCTTTTTAACTCCCCATTCCCATACTGATCTTTCTGTCCTGGGCCTCCTCCACTGTCAGAATGAGGCCACATGCAAATTCATAAGTTATTAGACCATTTGGCCCGTCAAGTCTACTCCGCCATTCATCATGGTGATCTATCTTTCGCTCTCAACACCATTCTCCTGCCTCCTCCCCATAACCCTTGACACCGTTAACAATGAAGAATCTGCCAATCTTTGCCTTAAAAATATCCATTGACTTGGCCTCCACAGCCATCTGTGGCTATGAATTCCACAAATTGGAGGATCAGCACCTCATATATCATTTGGGCAGCCAACAACCTAGCAGAATGAACGTTGATTTCTCTAATTGTAAGGAAATTCTTCAGACTGCCTGAAGTTGTCTGAAGAAGGGTCTCGACCCGAAACATCACCCAAATCCTCTCTCCAGAGATGCTGCCTGTCCTGCTGAGTTATTTTTGTGTCTATCTGAGGTTAATTGGCTTCGGTAAAATTATAAATTGTCCCTAGTGTGTAGGATAGTGCTAGTATACGGAGTGATCGATGGTCGGCAAGGTGGGTTGAAGGGCCTTTTTCTGCGCTGTATCTCTAAAGTCTAAAGACTCTTCCTGATGCTCCTTGTGTCTCCACCCAATGCAGTACAATTGGATTGGAAGAAGTTCCAATCTTCAAAGTTCAAGAACTGACCAGATGTTTTCAAGAGAGAGTTAGAGTTAGCTCTTGGGGCTAACGAAATCAAGGGATATTTAAAGGGGAAATTGTAAGAGTACAGAATCTTTATGTCCCTGTTAGGGTGAAAGGAAATAGTAAAAATTGGAAAGAGCCATGGTTTTCAAGGGAAATTGGACACTTGTTTTGAAAAAAGAGAGATATCTACAATAATTATAGGAGGTATGGAGTAAATGAGGTTCTAGAGGAGTATAAAGAATGTAAAAAGAATCTTAAGAAAGAAATTAGGAAGGCTAAAAGAAGATATGAGGTTGCTTTGGCAAGAAAGGTGAAAGTAAATCCAAAGGGTTTCTACAGCTATATTAATAGCAAAACGAGGGATAAAAGATAAAAAGATAACGAGGGATAAAATTGGACCATTAGAGAGACAGAACGGACAGCTATCTGCAGAGCCAAAAGAGATGGGGGAGATATTGAACAATTTCTTTTCTTCGGTATTGACCAAGGAGAAGGATATTGAACTATGTGAAGTAAGGAAAAAAAGTAGAGTAGCTATGGAAACTATGAGATTCAAAGAGGAGGAAGTACTGACACTTTTGAAAAATATAAAAGTGGATAAATCTCCAGGTCCTGACAGGATATTCCCTAGGACATTGAGCGAAGTTAGTGTAGAAATAGCAGGAGCTATGACAGAAATATTTCAAATGTCATTAGAAACGGGAATAGTGCCGGAGGATTGGCGTACTGCACATGTTGTTCCATTGTTTAAAAAGGGTTCAAAGAATAAACCTAGCAATTATAGACCTGTTAGTTTGACGTCAGTGGTGGGTAAATTAATGGAAAGGATACTTAGAGATAATATATATAAGCATCTGGATAAACAGGGTCTGATCAGGAACAGTCAACATGGATTTGTGCCTGGAAGGTCATGTTTGACAAACCTTCTTGAATTTTTTGAAGCGGTTACTAGGGAAATTGATGAGGGTAAAGCAGTGGATGTTGTCTATATGGATTTCAGTAAGGCCTTTGACAAGGTTCCCCATGGAAGGTTGGTTAAGAAGGTTCAATCTTTGGGTGTTAATGGCGGAGTAGCAAGATGGATTCAACAGTGGCTGAAGGGGAGATGTCAGAGAGTAATGGTGGATGGCTGTTTGTCAGGTTGGAAGCCGGTGACCAGTGGGGTGCCTCAGGGATCTGTGTTGGATCCACTGTTGTTTGTCATGTACATCATTGATCTGGATGATGGGGTGGAAAATTGGATAAGTAAGTATGCAGATGATACTAAGATAGGTGGTGTTGTGGATAATGAAGTAGATTTTCAAAGTCTACAGAGAGATTTGGGCCATATGGAAAAGTGGGCTGAAAGATGGCAGATGGAGATTAATGCTGATAAGTGTGAAGTGCTACATCTTGGCAGGACAAATCAAAATAGGACGTACATGGTAAATGGTAGGGAATTGAGGAATGTTGTGGAACAGAGAGATCCAGGAATAACTGTGCATAGTTCCCTGAAGGTGGAATCGCATGTAGATGGGGTGGTAAAGAAAGCCTTTGGTATGCTGGCCTTTATAAATCAGAGCATTGAATATAGGAGCAGGGAAGTAATGTTAAAATTGTACAAGGCATTGGTGAGACCAATTCTGGAGTATGGTGTACAATTTTGGTCGCCTAATTATAGGAAGGATGTCAACAAAATAGAGAGAGTACAGAGGAGATTTACTAGAATGTTGCCTGGGATCCAGCAACTATGTTACAGAGAAAGGTTGAACAAGTTAGGTCTTTATTCTTTGGAGCGCAGAAGGTTAAGGGGGGACTTGATTGAGGTCTTTAAAATGATGAAAGGGATAGACAGAGTTGACATGGATAAGCTTTTCCCATTAAGGGTAGGGAAGATTCAAACAAGAGGGCATGACATGCGAATTAAGGGACAGAGGTTTAGGGGTAACGTGAGGGGGAACTTCTTTACTCAGAGGGTGGTGGCTGTGTGGAATGAGCTTCCAGCAGAAGTGGTGGAGGCAGGATCGATTTTAACATTTAAAAGTAAAGTGGATAGGTATATGGACGGGAAGGGAATGGAGGGGTATTGTCTGAGTGTAGGTAGATGGGACTAGGGGGAAACAAATGATCGGCACGGACTGGAAGGGCCGAGAGGGCCTGTTTCCGTGCTGTAATTGTTATATGGTTATATGATATGGGGAAAAATCAGGAATGATCAGCGATGATCTTATTGAATGACGGTGCTGGCTTGAAGGGCCGAATGGCCTACTCCTGTGCCTATTTTCTATGTTAAGTGAATCACTCCTTCTCCTGGGATGATCGTTCGGGTCCTAGGAGGGTGGGAAGGGAAGAGGTGAACAGACAGAGCATGTGCCTCCTCCAGTTGCACAGGAAAGGTGCTGAGGGATGAGGAGAGGTGGGTGGGGACACAGAAGAACAGACGAGGGAGTCGTGGAGTGAGCGATCCCAGTGAAATATGGAGAGGGGAGAAGTAGGGAAAGCGTGACTGATGGTGAGATCACATTGGAACTGCCAAAGGATTCCCCAAACTCCAAAGGATTCTTTCTTTTGAAGAAATCCTTTCTGTAGACTTTAGAGATACAGCACGGAAACAGGCCCTTCGTCCCACTGAGTCCGCGCCGTCCAGCGATCACCCCGTACACTAGCACTATCCTACAGACGAGGGACTATTTACAATTTTACTGGAGCCAATTAACTTAAAAAACCTGCACGTCTTCAGAATGTGGGAGGAAACTGGAGCTCCCAGAGAAAACCAATGTCTCTGTTGTCTCAACGTACAAACTCAGAACAGAAAGAACCCATGGTCTCATGGATTGAACCTGGGTCTCTGGCGTTGTAAGGCAGCAGCTTTACCGCTGCGCCACCATTCACCTGGGTCTGTTTGAGTTGTCCCAAAATTATTTCACAAAGAATGTTTTTTTCCCCTGTCTGGAAGGCAATGTAACAAATTAATTACCGTGATGTGGTTCCTCCCCAGTTTCATCATTTCATGTGTCTCTGAACATGTCCTTCAACACTTGGGATTCCTCATCATTGTAACAGCACAGACTGTTCCAGACACTCTACACCCACAGCAAAAATGGCCTCTTTAATTCAGATTATCACTGCCTGTGTGTTGCATGTGCCCCGGGGGCTCAGGATAGGAATGCCACCTTTTACCAAGCCCAAAACCTAACAAGGAACGCAGAAGTGATGAGGGAAGGTCACAGCTTCAGTCGAATGCTTTATTGCTCCTTAGTTAAACCCAAGAGGAAACAATAATTACCAAATACCTTTGCGTTAGACAGGAGCCAGAACGGAACAAAATATCAGAAATGTACTCTTTTAAAGAGAAATATGTTTTGACTGGTTTGAATTTTTAGACGTTTTTTCCCCATTTCAAAGCACATGATATCAACACAAAAATCAGTCTAAAGAAGGGTCCTGATCAGAAACGTCACCTATCTAAGTCCTCCAGGGATAGACACAAAGTGTTGGAGTAACTCAGTGGGTCAGGCAGCATCTCTGGAGAAAAAGGATGGGTGACGTTTCAGGTCGGGACCCTTCTTTAGACTGAAAGTAGAGGGGAGGGAACTGGAGGTAAGAAAAGGCCAGAACAAAGCAGGGTCGGCAACGGATGACCAAGGAAGGGTGGAGCTCATATTGGCCCATTGTTGGCTGGGGAAGCGGTGATAACGAAGGGATACAATGAAGCACACAGTGGAATTAGTAGGACAACGAGGGCAGGGAAGCGGGGGAGAGAGGTGGGGAAGAAGGCAGGAGTTATTTGAAATTTGACAAATCAATGTTCATACCACTGGGTTGCAAGCTGCCCAAGAGAAATAAGAGGTTCTTCTTCTTGCGTATGGCGTGCACAGCCTATAGTTGTAGATCAAGGGTAGACATCCAGGCCAGGACAGCATGAGTTACTGGGTGGATGGCTTTGATGCCCCCAGGGAAAAGCCTCAGTGGGCAGTCATTCACGATGTGTGGGATGGTCTGGTCTGGATGTCCGCAGTCGCAAGCAGGGCTGCCTGTCATCCCCCACTCATGCAGTGATGGGCTGTTCTTGCATGGAGGGTGCGGATCCTGTTCAGGGTTAGCCATTGCTTGCGATGGAGGTCAAATCCCGGTGGTTTCACTGTGGGGTCTGTGATGACCTCTCCGTTGTTGGTGTTGGCATCTTTCCAGGCTCTGCGCCACTCAGTCTTGGAGTCAAAGTCTTCCAGGGATTTAACTGAAGACCAGAACGGTTTGCAGGACTTCAGGCACATGTTGGGCAGATTGTTCGTCAGCATGGGTGGGAAGGTCCGGGTTGGCCTCGATGGTGCACCAAACTTTCAACCTCCTCTCCCTTCTGCGTATGCTGGGAGGGGCGATATGAGAGAGGTCAGGGAGCCACTGCAAAGGTGTTGACTTAAGCGTCCCTGTGATGACCCGCATTGCAGAGTTAAGGACAGTGTCAACTCGTTTGGTGCGGCAGCTATTATCCCGGAGGGTGTGTGTATTGGACCCCCAGCTGTTGCCTGCAAGTTTCCTAATGATGTTGACTCTTGCTTTCAGTTTATCAGCCACTCTTTTCAAGTGTTCACGACAGGGGAGGGTGCGATCCCGGGTGATTCAGAGGTACTTGGGGAATTCTTCATTCTTCACCGGCTTACCACAAAAGGACACTCTGAACTTTGCATTGGCGAGCCGATTGCTGAGGTGAAAGGCAGTGCCAGTTGTCCTAGAGTCTCCCGTTATGTACTATGTTTACATATTCTGTTGTGCTGCAGCAAGTAAGAATTTCATTGTTCTATCTGGGACACATGACAATAAAACACTCTTGACTCTTGACTCCTCCAGTTTGCATTTGTCCTCACTCTGACAGTGGCAGAGATTCAGGATTTTAAAATGTTTGTTAATAGGGGGATCAGGCCGGTGATCCTCCTGAGATGATGCTGCCTGACCCGCTGAGGTTACTCCATTGCTTTGTGTCTTTTTAAAATGCCAAATCAGATTGTGGTAACTGTAGATGTGTATCCACACCAGTCCCGGGAGTAAATACTGATGGGATGTGACTGGGATGTGCTTTCAAAAGACTTTTCGCAGTTATCTGTTACCCGTGAACTTTCTGTATTGAACTGTCTACAGCCCGTTTGTTTTTCAATCTTTTTTTTTTTGGTGTCAGTTTAAAGTTTATTTTGGGGGAGAAGCTTTGACTTTTCTATGTGGGGGAGGGGGGCAGGATAAGGGGGAAACTGTTTCCCAGTTGCTTCCTGGCGGGGATGCGACTATTTCTCCGAGTCGCGTCCTCGCCCCCCTCCTCGCGGCCTACCTCCTGGATCGGAGCGGCCTTTCCTGCCGGGGACCGGGAACCGGACCAGAGCTACAGCAGCGGCGGCGCGGCGCTGGATTCCCCGCGGAGCGGGCGATGCCCACCTGGATCGCGTTTGGAGCTCCGGAGCGTTGGGCCGCTGCTCCAACAGCGCGGAGCTGTGGTTTGGGAGCGCGGCCGGTGCTGAACAACATTGCGCAGTCCTGGGGCCCTTTGCCGAGGGCCTCCAGCATTGCATCTCCTCCCAGCGCGGCCTGCCGACTCTGATGTCCAAGCCACTGAGGATGCCCCCCAGCCCCGACGTCGGACTTACATCACCCCGGCGAGCGGGCCTGAACATCGGGCCGCCCGTAGCGGCGACTGCGGAGGGCTCGGGGAGGCCCCGACCACGGGAGAACATTGGAGAACATTAGAGGAAGAGACTGACTTTGGTGCCTTCCCTCACAGTGGGAAACTTTGATCCTGCTGTGTGGGGATGTTTTATGTTGAACTCTATCAACTCTATGTTGTGTTCTTTATTTTAGCGTACGGCTGTATGGTGATTACATTTCGCTGTGCCAACTGGCACATGTGACAAATAAATGTATCTTGTATCTATTGCCATCATCATGAGGAAATTGGTATTGTATAGTAACTACAGTCTGAACACAAGGTTCAAGCTGGAAAGGGTCAAAGAAGATTTACGGGGATGTTGCCAGGACTCGAGGGCCTGAGCTATGGGGAGAGGTTGCGCAGACTGACACTCGATTCCCTAGAGGGCAGGAGGATGAGGGGTGATCTGACAGAGGTTTTTTTTTTTTTTTTAAATTTCAAAATATACTTTATTCGAATGATAAATATATACAATACATTAACCTTGCGGAAAATCCATCTGACATTTTCGGAGGCTGTACAATAGATCAATACAGTTTAGACATTTTCTTTTTCCCAAGTTTCCACAAATCAGTCCCCCACTCATGCCACAATGGCGTGGGATACCTTCCCTTATATTGAGGGGCGTCTCCACAATACTGTACCCCCCATGTCCAGCAGCGGAAGGGCCTTAGACTGTGGCCCTCCCCCACCGAGCCTTGGCGTTGGCTGCACCGAGCTTCAGTGCGTCCCTCAGCACGTACTCCTGCAGTCTGCAGCGGGCCAGTCAGCAACATTCCCTGACGGACATCTCGCTCTGCTGGGTGGTGAACAATGCTCGGGCAGACCAAAGGGCGTCTTTTACCGAGTTGATGACCCTCCAGCAGCACTCGATGTCAGTCTCTGAATGTGTCCCTGGGAACAGTCCGTAAATCACAGATCTGACAGAGGTGTACAAAATCATGAGAGGAAAAGATCAGGTGAATGCACAGAATCTCTTGCCCAGAGTAGGGGAATTGAGAGCCTGAGGACATACTGTAGGTTCATAGTGAGGGGGAAAAGATTTAATAGGAACCTATTAACAGGGGTTAATATTTTTACACAAAGGGTGGTAAGTGTATGGAATAAGCTGCCGGAGGATGTAATCGAGGCAGATACTAACGCAATGTTTAAGGAACGATTAGACAGGTACATGGATAGGACAGGTGTAGAGGGATATGGGCCAAATGCAGACTAGTGTAGATGGGACATGTTGGTCTTTTTGGACAAGTTTGGGCCAAAGGGCCTTTTTCCATGCTGTTTGACTCTATGACAAGTGTTCACATTGACGTTACCAGGACCCTAAACCCCTGTCCACTTCCACCTATATCCCTTCCTCAGGTTTCACATTTCAATCCACTGCCTAACTGACATCCCTTTGTCTCCCTTTTCTTCTATGGCCTTCATCCACCCATCTTCCAACCAACCCCCCTCCCCCGGCCCCATTCTCCTGTAGCCACCTATCACTTGCCTGGCTTTGTCCCCACACCGTTTAAAGGTGATGTGAGGGGCAGGTTTTATACACAGAGGGTGGTGAGTGCCTGGAACATGCTGCCGAGGCTGATGGTTGAGGCAGATACAACAGTGGCATTTAAACAACGGTTGGATCGGCACATGGATATACAGGGAATGGGTTATGTGGAGACAGACGAGTGATGTTCTTGGCGTCACGTTCTGCACTGACATTGTAAGCCGAAGGACCTGTTCTGGTGGAATTCATTGCCACGGACGGCTGTGGAGGCCAGATTATTGGGTGTTGTTAAGGCGGAGATTGACAGATTCTTCATTAGTAAGGGTGTCAAAGGTTACAGGGGGAAACAGAAAATAGGTGCAGGAGGAGGCCATTCGGCCCTTCGAGCCAGCACCGCCATTCATTGTGATCATGGCTGATCGTCCCCTATCGATAACCTGTGCCTGCCTTCTCCCCATATCGCTTGACTCCACCAGCCCCTAGAGCTCTATCCAACTCTCTCTTAAATCCATCCAGTGATTTGGCCTCCACTGCCCTCTGTGGCAGGGAATTCCATAAATTCACAACTCTCTGGGTAAAAAAGTTTTTTCTTAGCTCAGTCTTAAATGACCTCCCCTTTATTCTAAGACTGTCGCCCCTGGTTCTGGACTCACCCAACATTGGGAACATTTTTCCTGCATCTAGCTTGTCCAGTCCTTTCATAATTTTATATGTTTCTATAAGATCTCCCCTCATCCTTCTAAACTCCAGTGAATACAAGCCTAGTCTTTTCAATCTTTCCTCATATGACAGTCCCGCCATCCCAGGGATCAATCTCATGAACCTACGCTGCACTGCCTCAAGGATGTCCTTCCTCAAATTAGGAGACCAAAACTGTACACAATACTCCAGATGTGGTCTCACCAGAGCCCTATACAACTGCAGAAGAACCTCTTTACTCCTGTACTGAAATCCTCTTGTTATGAAGGCCAACATTCCATTAGCTTTCTTCACTGCCTGCTGTACCTGCACGCCAACTTTCAGTGACCAGTGTACAAGGACTGGTGGGAAGGCGGGAGAATGTGGTTGAGAGGAAAGATAGATCAGCCATTATTGAATGGCAGAGTAGACTCAATAGGCCGAATGGCCTACCTCTGCTCCTATGACTTACTGTACATTTCTAGATGGAATAAGCGACACTAGGAACTGCAGGTACTGGAATCTTGAGCAAAGCACAGAGTGCTGGAGGAACTCGGTGGGTCAGGCAGCATCTGTGGAGGGAATGGCGAAGCGCCTGAAGAAGGGTCTCGACCCAAAACGTCGCCTGTCATTTCCCTTCACAGATGCTGCCTGGCCCATCGAGTCCCTCCTACACCACTTGGTGCAGATGGCGTAAGTTCAAGTGCATAAGTTGTAGGAGCAGAATTAGGACATTCGGCCCATCAAGTCTAGGCCACCGTTCAATCATGGCTGGTCCATCGTTTCCTCTCAACCCCATTCTCCTGCCTTCTCCCCGTAACCCCTGGCACACATACTAATCGAGAAAGGTGATTAAGGTGAGAGGGGAAAGATTTAAAAATATACCTGTGGGGTCATTTCTTCCAGCAGAGGGTGTTGGGTATGTGGAGCCAGAGGAAGCTGTAGAGGCAAGTACCATGACAACATTTGGACAGGTTTATGGGTCGAAAAAGTTTAGAGGGATGTGAGCTAAAGGGGATTAGCTTGGGCTTGTTTGCGTTCTGTATGACTTTCATGGCAGGCTAAAGAGGGGAAGGGAAGGCAAACACAAACAGAGGAACAAGGGAGGGGAGAGAGAGGCGAAGTAAAAGTGGGGAGGAGAGCGAAAGCCAAGGCAAGCAGATAGAGTGACAGAAAAAAATAGAGTGGGGGAGGGAGGCGGGGATTAAAATTCCTCTGATTCCATATATGGCAATAACAGAAAGGCAAAGTGATTTCGTGTCCGTTCGCTGTTCCTAAGGTCACACAACAAAAAAACAAAAAAAAAGGTGGTGGGGGGGGGGGGGGGGGGGGGGGGGGGGGGGAGAAGAAACACCGACCCTTCAGCGAGAATGCGCGAGTGTTGCTGCCATTCCCAGCCGGGATATCACATTCCTTCGGTGCGTCTGGGAATCTCCCCCCACCTCTCGCTTTTGGTCTGTTTTCTTTTAATTATAGTTTCGCAAAACTTGTTTTTTTTGCACACCAGAAAGAGCAGAACTTTCTCTCTCTCTCTCTCTCTCTCTCTCTCTCCCCTCTGACTCTTTCTCACCCTCCCTGTCCCCCCTCCCAGTCCCCCATCTCCCTCCCTGCTCTCTCCCCCTCCTCCCCTGTCCCCTTCTCTCTCTCCTCTCCCCCTGCCTCCTACTCTCTCTCTCTCTGCCTTCTACTCTCTCTCTCTCTCTCGGACTTTCTCACTCTCTCTCTCGGTGGGCTGTGACTAAAACAAAACCCCTCCCAGCGGTCGGGAAGAAAGAAATACAAGTTGGAAGAGAATTGGGGGGGGGGGGGGGGGGGGGAGGAGAATAAAGTTTTTCTGTTGCCAGAGTTGGCTTTTTGGTGTTATTTACACTCTCAATGTTTGTGAGTGAGTGAGTGAGTGAGAGGGATTGACAAAAGCCTGGTTTCTCCAGGGGAGTTTCGTCCTTCTGCTTTGCTCAGGTCAAGTAACCCGGGAGGGACTGGCAGCTCATGAATATTTAGGGGAAGGAATCAAGGCTGCGAGAGGCGGCGCTGATCGAGTGAGCGCTCCTTGGAAATTGAGTCCCAACTTTTTTTTTTTGTTACTTGGCAGGAATTCGGAGACGGTCGATGATGAAAACGTTGATTGCTTTACATCCGCACTTTTGAAGACCGGAGGGCAGGGGATGGGAGGGGGGAAAGTCTTGTTTTGAGCAGCAAGAACAAAAGTTTGAACCGTGAAAAGTTTCCGAAAACTTTTTCGAAACTTTTTCAAAAAGTTTGGTATTTATTATTATTATTATTATTATTATTGTATTTCTGTGTCCTCTCAATTCGCGCTCAAGCCTTGCCATGGATCCGAATCCCATCCCGCCACCGGGTCAGACGATCGTCCGGGTGCTGGGGGACTCGGAGACCGACCTGGAGGCTTTATTCAACGCCGTGATGAATCCGAAACCGGGCACCGTCCCACACCAGGTGCCCATGAGAATGAGAAAGCTCCCCGAGTCGTTCTTCAAGCAGCCCGACTCGGGATCCCACTCCAGGCAGTCGAGCACGGACTCCAGCAATAACTTGCCTCAACTGCAAGTTCAACACATCCGCTCGCACTCGTCTCCCGCCTCGCTGCCGGTCAGCGCCAACCCCAACCCGCAGCAGTACGGGCACCTCCGGCAGCAATCGTTCGACAACATCGATGATGTCCCCCTGCCCCCGGGCTGGGAGATGGCCAAGACCCCGTCGGGCCAGAGATACTTCCTAAAGTGAGTAGTCAAACCCCGCACTTTTGTACCAAACCGATCGTGCATTCTTGAAATCTCAACCCTGGGGGATCCTGCAGGTTATTGTTGCAAGTAAAGTGTCAGATTGTTCTCCACAGCTTGTCGACATCTCCCCTGCATTTAACCCCCCCCCCCCGCTCCCGACCTCAGTGTTTGTTTATCCGGCGCCACCTCAGTAAACACCAACAAGTTTTTTTGACAAGAGATTAGACGCAGGGAGGGATTAGAGGGGGAGAAAGTGAATCTGGCTCTTGAAGTTATGTTGCACAAAAATAAAAAGGACTGAGTTTGTTGGTGGCATGAACGAGTTTTGCTTTGTCAGTCTGCGAGAGGATATTGTGATCTTCAGGAAGAGATAACCCGTGTGGGAATTGTTGCACAGTCCGGTGGCCGGGTGGCAGGGAACTGTGCAGCAGAGCTTGTAGCAAATCACGGGTTGTCGAGCCGGATAGGTCGGGCAAAGCGAAGGGGCGGGGTGGCTGTGATTGACGCCGAGTTCTGTGCGGCCAAATGTCCAATCTGTTGAAAACAGAGTATTTACTGTGCTTTAAAAAAAAATACAAATCAACTCAATTCAGCTGAACAAATATATACAAAACACGAAGATAGATACAAAATATCAGAGCCTCTTGCCCAGAGCAGAGGAATCGAGAACCAGAGGACATAGGTGTAAGGTGAAGGGGGGAAAGATTTAATAGGAATCTGAAGGGTAACTTTTTCACACAAAGGGTGGGTGGGTGTATGGAACGAGCTGCCAGAGGAGGTTCCTGTATTATATATATTTATTACTTGAATAAAGTCTATTTTGATTTTTGTTTTAAATGTAGCTGAGACAGGGGCTATCACAACTTTTAAGAAAAGTTTAGAAAGGTACAAGGAAAGGACAGGTTTAGAGGGATATGGGCCAAACACAGGCAGGTGGGACTAATGTAGAAGGGACATGTTGGCCGGTGTCAGCAAGTTGGGCTGGAGGGCCTGTTTCCACACTGTATGAGTCTATGACTATAAAATGCTGGAGTAATTCAGTGGGTCAGGCAGAATCTTTGGAGAAAAGGAAGAGGTGACGTTTCGGGTTGCCTTGCCCCGCAATGTCCTGCAGCGGAAGGACCCCATACTGCTGTCCTCCCCCACAGAGCCTTGGCGTTGGCTGCACCAAGCTTCAGTGCGTCCCTCAGCAGGTCCTCCTGCAGTCTGGAGCAATTGCCAGTGCAGCCAGTCGGCAACATTCCCTGATGGACATCTCGCTCTGCTGGGAGGTCAACATGTTTTGGGCAGACCAAAGAGCGTCTTTCACCCAGTTAATGACTTTCCAGCAGCACTTGATGTCCATCGCCGAGTGTGTCCCTGGGAACAGTCCGTGTGAATAACGCTGTGTGCTTGTCAAGGCTAGAGATGGGACACCACCCTGGCCACGCTCCCATTTCACTCCCACCATAGAGACGATTTTTATAAACTTCAAAAATAAACTTTATTCCAATTTTTAAAAATTACAAAAAACAAACTCTGTGCAAAAACTCTTTTCCATGCTCAGAGTCTAGTGTCCTGGAGTCATACAGTGTGGAAATGGGCCCTTCTCCACAACTGTCAGAGCCCTTATGTGGTGACATTTGCCTACCTTGGGTATGCAAGCAAATAATTTCACTGTGACTTGTCACATGTGATAATAAAGTATTCATTCATTCATTTAACTTGCTCACACCGACCAACATGACCGATCTACAATGGTCCCACCTGCCTGCATTTGGCCCATATCCCTCTCAACCTATCTTATCCATGTACCTGTCTAAATGTTTCTTAAACGCCACAAACGTGCCTGACATTGCTATAGACCTGCAAATCTCTAGTTTTCATTTTAAATAGTGTTAAACTCAGTAGTTTGAAAACCATGACCACCAGGTTCAAGAATAGCTTCATAAGGCTCTTGAACACTACACAACACTAACCTATAAACTTTGGACTTGGAAAGACACAAAATGTCGGAGTAACTCAGCAGGTCAGGCAGCATCTTTGGAGAACCTGGATAGGTGACATTTCAGGTTTGGACCCTTCTTCAGTTCCAACCTGAAACATCCCCTATCTATGTTCTCCAGGGATGCTGCCTGACCTGCTGAGCTACTCCAGCATTTTGTGTCTTTCCTTGGCAAACCAGTATCTGCCGTTCCTTGATTCTACATTTGGTTGAACTAATGACTTAGGGGTTTTATTGCACTACAAAGATTATTAACAAATTGAATTTTCATTTATTAGATGTTATCTATGTCCATATTGTATACAGGCCTGTTGTGCTGCTGCAAATAAGAATTTCATTGTTCCGTTACCAGTACATTGACTCTTGGCATTTTGAGCAGGGCAGTGCTATGACCGATCTTGTGCAGTTAAATCTGGTGTGAGAACAGCAACTGTGCATTGTGTACACCAGTGTGTGTAAACACTCAAATCTCAGGCCACTTTGCACCAGATCTCACGCAAACTCCATTCCCATCACTGAGGTTCCAAATGCATTGGGAGCAATCTCAAAAGTAGCATTGATCTGGGGAAGCCACTGCCTCCATGGACCTGGGTTCAATCCTGACCTCCATTGCCATCTATGTGGAGTTTGCATGTTCTCCCTGCAAACAAATTAGTCTCTCTCCCCCATATCCCCAAGACTGGTACTATCAGGTAATATTGCAATGTTTAAGAATCATTTAGACAGGTACATGGATTGGATTGGATTTGAGGGATGAGGGCCAAACACAGGCAGATGGGACTAATGTGGATGGGGCATTTTGGACAGCATGGACAAGTTGGGCCAAAGGGTCTGTATCCACGCTGCATGACACTATGACTGTGACAAGCATGTTGGTAGGTTATTTCACTATTGCAAATTGTCCCCAATGCAAAGGTGAATGGGAAAGCGGAGGGAATAAAGTTTGATAGTTTAAGTACGTGAATGCTGGTTGATGTGGATGTGGTGAGCTCAATGGCTTGCTTATGTGTTTGTGACATAGGTATCTCAATCAGCACTCACTGTTGACCCAATGGGAACCTGGTTGAGGGTGGCGCGGTGGCTCACAGCGTCAGAGACCCCAGTTTGAGCCTGACTACGGGTGCTGTCTATAGTGTACTATACTAGTGTACGGGGCTCGCTTGGCAGTGCGGAATACCTGGGCGAAGGGGCCGTTTCCATGCTGTCTTCCGAGGCTGACTTTGCAGGCTGTAATCTCGGCCCCCCTGAGGCCGTGACCCCATTTAGTCTGGCAAAATGGATAATACTGGAGGGGTCTGGAAGCAAAGGTGCTGGAAAATCAGTGGTGGACCTATATATTGGTTTCAATCATCAAACCAGGTTTTTGGACAGCTAACCCAAAAATCTGATTACAATGACACTGAACTCCCCTACCTAACACAGAATAAGATGCGATTAGTTCTTATTTTGAAAAATGCCAGCTGTTGATTGTTGACAGATTTGTTGCTTCTGAGAAATCAAGTGAATGGATGCCAGATTTACAAGAGGCTGGACTATTAATGGGAATGTTGTTATTCAACCAACCATGATACTTTGTGACAATACATCAATGCGATGTTGTACAAATCTTTTTCCATCTACAACATGGAGGAAAAGATCAAGAAAGACACCAAGTGCTGGAGTAGCTCCGCAGGTCAGGCAACGTCTCTGGAGAGCATGGATAGGTGACGTTTGGGGCTGGAACCCTTCCTTAGACCGATTATAGGGGAGGGGAAAGAAAGCTGTAAGAGGGGAACGGCAGGACAAGGGGTGGCAGATATATGTTGATATCGGAGAGGAGGATTATTTGATAGGAAGATGGCTGGAAATGGCCGGAGATGGAAATAAACAGAAGGTGTGAGGTAAAAGGATTTGGGTGGGAAGGGATGAGTGAACCAGGGAGCAGCGGAGGGAGCCGTCTCTGCAGAAGACTGAAAGGGGTGGGGATGGGTAGATATGACTGGTGATGTGATCATGTTGGAGATCATAGACTGATTGGGTTCGGGGGGGGGGGGGGGGGGGGGGAGAAAGGCAGAAGAGAGGCGGGGGTGGGACAAAGTCTGGGCTGTGTTAGGTGGATGCAGGTGAGGGGCAGGGGTTGATTAGTAGATGGCTGGACAAAGGCAAGAGATGAAAAGTCCAAAGGTGTGGGATCAGGAGATAAGAATAGAAGAGGCACGGAAAGTGAAGCCAGAGGAAAGAATGTAGGTAAAACGGACACAAAGTGCTGGAGTAACTCAGTGGGTCAGGCAGCATCCTTGGTGAACGTGGATAGGTGGCGTTTTGGGTCGAGACCCTTCTTCAGTGATTGTAGTAAGAAGAAAGCTTGAAAAGGGGAGAGATTGGACAAGGTCGTGGGTCGAGGCATGAGATGGGGGTTGGAAAGAGGGGAAGAGGTGAAATTCGTGCGAATCCAACTCGCTCTCAGCATGAATGGGCTCACAAAATTGCCACTAAATAATTCCTTAAACTTGAATATTTGTTCTTAAGCTTTTATGTTTTATTTTGCGGTTCCCTCTGTACCACCCGTTATTGTTGCTCCAACAACAGGAATAAAATGACCACATCCATGATTCTACAGCAATTCCTAATTGTTTTTTTTTTTTTTTTTGGTTTATTTCCCACCCTGTGAGGTTTGGACCATGAGCAAATTTGCTCAGCATATTAATTAAAGTTCTGGTTTAACAAAAACAACTGCTTGCTTATTTCCTGGTGTATATTTATGTAGCAAATGGGAAGGGTTTTGGAGAAACGACCATGCCTTAACTTGGTAATCTTGAGCTTGAACACAGAAAGTTGTGACTCAACCACAAACAGAAAAAAAGCACGAAATCTGCCAGGAAAATAACCCCGATGGTTTCAAAAGTCTGATGTCATATCATATTCCTATCATTAGGGTTTGTCATTTTGCTGGCTTGCTATGGCATGTATCCCAATCCACTCTCAGACAAAATGCGGTTTCCCAGGGAGACTGTCATAGTGTAAGGGTCCAGAATTTGTTGAGTCGTCAATGCACCCTCCCCCACCGCAGTTATTCAAACATTTAGAAAACAAAATAATTCTCAGTGAGGAAGAGTCAATTATTTTTCTTTTTTTTTTTCTTTTTTTTTTTATTTTCTTGGACCGTCATTTTAAGCTGAAAAAAAAATTTAAGATGAGAGGAGCAAAGTTTAGAGGAGATGTACGGGCCAACTGTTTTACACCGAGGGTGGCGAGCGCCTGGCGTGCGCAGCCGGGGGTGGTGGCTGAGGTCGATACGATCGTGGTGTTTAAGCATTTAAGAGACTTTTGGATAAGCACATGGACATGCAGGGATATGGATTATGTTTAGTTTATCTGTCACGTGTATTGAGGTAGAGTGAAAGGTCTTGCGTGCTATCCAGTCAGCGGAAAGACAATTCATGATTATAATCGAGCCATCCACGGTGCATAGATACATGGTAAAGGTACGTAGCTGTCCTTTGAAAGACACCTAACAATAGATTCTCAGATCATTATTGCTCTGCTGCTTGTGGGAGCTCACTGACCTTAGAGATACAGCACGGAAACATGCCCTTTGGCCCACCGAGTCTCGCCAACCAGCGATCACACTGTACACTAGCACTATCCTACGCATTTGGGACGATTTGCAATTTTACCTAAGCTAATTAACCTGTACGTCTTTGAAGTGTGGGAGGAAACCGGAGCATCTGAAGAAAACCAACGCAGCCACAGGGAGAACGTACAAACGGTGTACAGACAAGGTTTCAAGGTCAGTTTATTGTCACATATACCAATTAAGGTACAGCACCCGCAGTCAGGACCAAACCCGGGTCTTTGGCACTGTTAGGTAGCAACGCTACCACTTGCCCTGCCCTTCCAAAGTTACAACAGTAACTACTGTTATAAAGCACGTGATTTGCCACAAAGTATTTTGAAGCCTTATAAAGTGTTCCATAAATACACTTCATCCCTTTCAACCTGTCAAAGATGTTGGAGACTGGTGTCAAAGGACTAAAACCATTGTTGGAGAGGACTGAAACCAGTCTTCACACGTCACCAGATGGAAGGCAGTTTGACTTACCTTTTGACAGAATTATTTGGTACAAAAGTTATTTGCTGTTTCAGATATAATATATATCATCCCCTGGTGAAAGGTTCAAGGCAGAGTGAAGATTGTTCTTGCCAAGAAATGTTTCAGCGAATTCAGTCAAAAGGGCCGATATCCCTGTTGGACGACTCTATGACACAAAATGTTTACAATCCATTTCCGTCCACACATACTAGCAATGTTACAACATTTTGAGATTTAAAAAAATCAAGTCTGCAATTTATCCCATCAGATAATGCATAAAAAGAAGTTTAATTTAACACCTAATTCACTTTCATATCTTCAGTATTAAAAAGGTTATGGCCATTTTCATACTCAGAAATTAGCATCTTGTTCCCTATTGCTTTTCCATTGACTTAACACAAAAGCTGTGATCGAGGACAGTCAAAAGCCCATAACTTTCTTAAAAATTAAGAGAACTGAAAGAAATGTTCAGTTATTATAGATTGAAGCATTCTGAAACAAATATGAAACAATCTTACTTGGATGACCTGAAATTAAAGCATATAATTAGTTAGTTACCCAATTGTAGCTAATTACAAAATTCAATTACTAGATCTAAACATCTATCCATTTCTTAAGAAAATATTAACATTTCTTAAAAAGCCTAACATTCGCACAAGAATTCACGATATAACATGATTTTTTAATCTCATTGTCATGAATTTATAGGCAAAATTGAAGGAATTTAGTGTATAATGCCCGTAAATTAATGGTCATTTTAATCAGCTTGTGAGTGGGATTTTATGGAACGCGATGGATTGGAACGTTGCGGTTGCAGTGAATTTAAACCCCATATCGGCAGGAAAAATACTGCCGGTTCGTATGGGGAATAAATCACTGTTTCGCAACATGAAATGTTGATTAAGGTCATCTAAACAAGCAAGTTTATATGAAAAAATAAACAGCTATCCTTTACCTGTCCCCTACGTAAAATCCGTCCCCGTTGTTGGCGTTCACAGCATTAGGAACTAATTTTTATTTTAATCCAGCGCTGAAATTACGTGTCGGGCGATTTCAAAAAAAAAAAAAAATTTCAGGAAACCTCCAGCGAAAGCTTTTAAACGTTGGAAAAACCGTTTTTAACCCCGGCCCACCCCCACCCCCCCCCCCCCCCCCCAATCAAAGGCACCAAAGTCGCGCACACACCAACGCCCAGTGACAGAACTGCAAGCACCACTCATACACACATACTGCAACCTCTTGCACTTTGTACATTACATTCACACTGTGATCCCCTCTACATCGCAGAAATCAAACACTTCTTCAGAATGAAAGCGGGGAGTTGGGGAATAAACTGGAGGCGAGTAAAGATCACAACAAATCAGGGCCGGCAACAGATGAGCTCAGGAAGGGTTGAGCCTATTGTGGCCCATTGTGGGCTGGGGAAGGTGTGATAACAAGAGGAATACAAGAATGCAAACAGTGGAACTGGTAGGACAACTAGGGTGGGGGAGATGGGGGGGGGTAGATGGGTGGGGGGGTGGGAATGGGTGCAGGAGTTACTTGAAATTAGAGAAATCAATGTTCGTACTGCTGGGTTGTAAGCTGCCCAAGTGAAGTATGGGATGCTGTTCCTCCAATTTGCATGTGGCCTCACTCTGACAGTGGAGGAGGCCCAGGACAGAAAGGTCCGTAAGGGGTGTGGATCACCATAGAAACCCATTTGGTTCATCAGCACTCTTCAGGGAAGGAAATCTACTCTTCAGACGTGGCCTCGTCTATTTCACTGCAAGACGAGAACGATGAAGGCAATGCAGCGACGCAGGGGGTAGAGCTGCCGCCACATCGCCCCTGCGAACTGGGTGCAATCCTGATGGAGTTCGCACATTCTCCCTGTGACTGTGCTCCCGTCTGGGTAGGTTAATTTGGCCATTATTAATTGCACCTTGGTTGTGGGTGGGGGAGAGTTGATGGAATATCGCAAGAACAAATTGGGATTAGTGCATCTTTTGGCGCCCAGATTTGATGGGCTGATGGCCCATTTTCTAACCCATAGTTGAGTCTCATCTGTTGCCTGAAATGGCTCCCAGTGCATACAGTATCTCCCAGTTCAAAGATCATCCGTTTATCGATTGATTGAATTGATTGAAAGATACAACATGGAAACATTCAGCCCACCGAGTCCACACCGACCATCAATCGCCCCTTCACACTGGTTCTATTTTATCCCACTTTTACACCCACTTGCTACACACTAGGGGCAATTTACGGAGACCAATGCAGAAAATGAGTGCACACGTCCACGATGCACTATCCTATGGAGAAATTATAATTTTAAGAAGCATGCAAACTCCACACAGAGAGCATCCAATGTCAGGATTGAACCTGGGTCTCGGGCGTCATGAGGCAGCGCCTCTACTGGCTGTGCCACTGTGCTGCCTATATTGCTGGTGCTGGAAATCTGAAACAAATTGTGGAATAACTCAATGGGCAGACAGTGTCTGTGGTGACGGAGCTGAAGACCTTAAATATGGACTAACTTCCTACCCTTGCCACCAATGCCCAAGTCCAGTATTGGTTTTAAAATCATAACAGAGGTTGAATTATAGTCAGTGCTTTTATCTTTGTGCTTATCATAGTGATGACTGGTTTTTGCTCTGCTTGTTGCTGCTAATGGATTTATGACCAGCAGCAGATCCTCCCCCCCCCCGACCCTACCGCCACCACCCCACCCCACCGACCCCGATCCTCACCACACAATGACACTACTCCTGATCTCAAAAGGAAATCACCACATCAGGCACAACAGATAGGCTTCAGAGATCCTGCCTGCGCTGGCACCTCCTAGTTGGTGTACATCAAACTAGCAAGTGCATCCAAATGGCTCCAAATGCTCTCACTGAGTTCCCTGTGGTACCCTGATGCTGGTAGTTTCTAAGTGATGATTGTGCTTAGATTTCTAATGATACCTTACCCTGTGGGAGCACCTAGGAGATGCCACCGAGACTAAAAGGCTGCATGAAAGCCTACTAGCCAAACAACTGTTGTGTGTGATTTTTTTTAGAACACTTCATTTGAATCACACAAGTTTTGCAAGCAAATGTTTATTTTATTTTATCTTGTTAAAGAAGGAAACTGCAGATGCTGGAAAATCGAGGGTACTTCAAACTCTGCAGGAGAAAACTCAGAGGCGAGTGCAGCAGCATCTATTGAGGGAAAAGAGATAGGCAACGTTTCGGGCCGAAAAAAGCCCTTCTTCAGTCCAGAGAAGGGTTTCGTCTGGGCCGAAACGTTGCCTATCGCCTTCACTCCATAGATGCTGCTGCACCCACTGAATTTCTCCAGCATTTTGTGTACCCTGTTATTTTATCTTGGTATATATAGGAAATGGTGTGTGCGCACATGTGTGCTCATATGCATATATGCATGTGTGTATGTATGCATGAGCATGAATGTATTCATGCCTACAAGGCAAAACCAGGAGGCAGCTCGAATGTCAGCGAAACATCACTCCCTGACGAGCTCAATGCGTTTTGCGCACGCTTTGCTAGGGAGAACACCGATGTAGAAGGTACAGGAGCCTGAAGACTGCAACGACCAGGTTCAGGAATAGCTACGTCCCCACAGCCATCTGGCTATTAAACTTGGCTCGGACAAAACTCTGAACATTAATACCCCTTTATCTGTTATTTGCACTTTATCAATTTATTTATTCATGTGTGTTACGCATATAATGGTATATGGACACACTGATCTGTTTTGTAATCAATGCCTACTATGTTCTGTTGTGCTGAAGCAAAGAAAGAATTTCATTGTCCTGTCAGGGACACATGACAAACTCTTTTGACTTGATTTTGGCTTATAGATGTGTGTGTGTGCGTGCGATGTGTGTATGTGCTTGTGCAGGCATGCGTGTGTGTGTGCACGTGTGAGTGTGTGAATGTGTCTGTGTGTGAGTGTGTATGTGCTTGTGCAGGCATTCATGTGTATGTGTGTGTGTATGCAGATGTGTGTGCTTGTACAGACATGCATGTGTGTGTGTGTGCACATGTGAGTGTGCACGTGTGCGTGCAAGTGTACATGTGTGTATGAGTATGGGAGACACAAAATGCTGGAGTAACTCAATGGGTCTGGCAGCATCTCTGGAGAGAAGGAATGTGTGCCGTTTCGGGTCGAGACCCTTCTTCAGACTGATCTCAGGGGACAATGATAGAATGTAGGCGTAGACAGTAAGACTGGTGGGAGAACTGGGAAGGGAGAGAGGATGGAGAGAGAGGGAAAACAAGGGCTATTTGAAGTTAGAGAAGTCAATGCTCACACCACTGGGGTGTAAGCTACCTAAGCGAAATATGAGGCTGTTCCTCCAATTTGTGCTGGAGCCTCACTCCCACAGGTGGAGAGACCCCAGGACAGAAAGCTCAGATTGGGAAAGGAGGGGGGGAGTAAAAGTTCTTAGTCAACCGGTGGATCGTGGGTATGTTAAGGCGGACTGGACCGTAGGTGTTCCAGTGAAACGATCCGCCGAGCAATGAGTACTATGGGACTCGCCGATGTACAGAAGTGTGACCCTCTGGACCAGCGCGATACAGTAGAATTGAGGTTGGAGGAATGAACCTCTGCCTCAAACACAGAAATAGTATGTCTAGCCTGTGTGCTTGTGCATGAGTTGATGTATGTGTGTGCCATGTACGTCTCACGCGCACTGACGGGTGCTCCGGTGCTCGACAAAGAAACAAATTGCCGTGTGACCCAAACCCATAACTTCAAGTCCATCGATTGTCGGAAGGCACTGCAATGTTGTTTATTTTGCCGAAGATAGAACACAAAATGGCTTAGGAGTAACTCAGCGGTCAGGCAGCAAGGGTCTGGGAGAAAATGGACCCCAGGACGTGATGGGTCGGGAACCCATCCTCCGAGATGTTTACACAGACCCTTTGTGTTTGTTATCTTCTTGTTGTCCATTCAGAAAGACTCCCCCTGGGATTTGAACCGGACATTTGGCTCTCCATAAAAATGATAATACTTTCATGCGTCTGACTTGAATGTAACTCGTATCAGAGTGACATGATAACGTGAAAGTACAAACACTTGAGTACGAAGAGTGTCAGCAGAGCATTGAACCACTGAGCTAATGAATGACCCACTGTACGTCACCCACATGACACACAGATATGTTTCTGGTTTACCAGGAGGAGAGAAGTCTAACATGGCACTTGTTTTTTTTGTGGATAAAGACAGATGTTTTTTTATAATACGGGCAATTTTAATTGGTACTAACCCATAATGGCATTAAAATTCGTCAAAACAACTGGGGCAAATGGACCTCATAATTTAGTTGCATCTTCTGATAACCACTGTCCTCTGTCTTTCGTGAAGTTTAGGATGAATCTTATAAAGGATCTTATTGAAACATATAAAGATTGTTAAGGGTTGGGGAAATCCTAAGCAGAAACATGTTTTCCGATGTTAGGAGTCCAGAACCAGGGCCCACAGTATTAAGAATAAAGGGTAAGCCATATTTAGAACTGAGACAAGAACATTTTTCTCTACAGAGAGTTGTAGGTCTATGGAACTTCTCTGCCTAGAGGGTGGTTGGAGGACGTTTCTCTGGATGCGTATGTCAACAGAGAGCTAAGCTAGGGCATCTTAAAGATACTGAGTCAGGGGATATGGGAGAAAGCAGGAACGGGGTAAACTGATTGGAATCAGCCATGATCACATTGAAGTGGCGGTGCTTGTAAAGGCCTACTCATCTGCACCTATTGTCTATTATCTATGAGCAGTGTCCACTAAACCATGTCTGATCTTGGCTCTCCTCCATTGTTAACCCAGATCTCATGACTTCTCTCTCTTAATACCAATATCCACTCTCTTTCTTTGTCCATTAGACCCACCACCCACTCCAGATTGCAAGCAATACTTTGCATCAAATGTTCTTGAACATCTCGTTCTCCCAAAATTTGAGCCCTTTATTTCCTCTACTTTCTCGACTAACATGAACCATGTCCCCCCCCCCCCGCTTCAGCTTCCCTCTTGTGCATTAGCCAAGTTCTTATTGTTTCTACTGACAATGATCGAAGCCGGGTAACCTTTTCATTTTCATATGAGACATGCTTATAAACATGAACAGAGATTAAGCAAGAGATTCGACCACAATCAGAAGGACCCATCAAGTCTATACTCTGCCATTCTATCACGGGGCTGATCTAATCTCTCCCCCTCAACCCCATTCTCCTGCCTTCTCCCCGTAACCCCTGACACCCGTACTTCTTCCACATCTACCTGCTTGGTTTATGCTTTGATTAGTAATAATCTATTAGTATTTTCTCCAGTGAAACGCTAGAACCTGAGTCTTTGCCTTCGACTTCCCTCCACAGAAATTGTATCCTCCCACCTATTCCAATCACCTCTCTCATTTGTTCTCGGGCTGAGCCTCACTGCCCACAGCTTTGTCCCCACATTTAACCTCAAGCTGAGCTTCTGATCCTGTTGCACCCACTTTGTCCACCACCATCTGCATCATTTGCTTCCCTCGGTTATATTGGAGGCATTTCACAGGAATGTCATGTAATAAGACAGGGCAATGGACGGGAGGCACGGTGGTAGAGTTGCTGCCTTACATCACCAGATAACCAGGTTTGATCCTGTCTACGGGTGCTGTTTGTACGGAGTTTGTACCGTTCTCCCTGTGACCACGTGGGCTTTCTCCAGGTGCCCGGGTTTACTCCCACACTCCAAATACGTACAGGTTTGTAGGTTAATTGGCTTCAGTAAAAATTGTGAATTGTCCCTAGTGTGTAGGATAGTGCTGGTGTACGGGGATCACTGGTTGGCACGGTGTCGGTTGGTCAAAGGGCCTGTTTGCACGCTGTATCACTAGGTTAAACTAAACTAATCTAAAGGGAGATGCTGACAGGTGTGCAACGAGGGATATTTATTATGTTATCACCAGCCATGAACGTTGGATGCTGGGTTTTGGTGTCGGTGCTGATCCTTACCAGTGCATGGCCATCCATATCAGTGACCAACCTGTCACCCGTTAATCTGTCCGTATTTATCATGTTCAGTTTTGCTTGAAGAGGAACTGGAGAGTTGGATCCAAAATTATGAGGGCATTGTTACCTTGTGAGAGCCCTTATTATAAATGTGTTTATATTTATAGAGAGGTTTCAGTTCGGCTTGCCAATTGGGTCCAGCCCAGAGCATGTTGGAACATGTCTGCAAAGAAGGCTAGGGTGGTACCGGTAGGTGTGATTGTTTGAATTGACTTGTTGTTCCCAAACCGGCTTGGAAAGTGTGTACATGTGTTGAAATTGTTAATATTGTCACTCTTGGTTTAGTTTATTAATCATTTATTGTCATGTGCTGTACACCAGAGTGCATTGAAATTCCTTGTTCACATGAAGCCCAAAGTGAAACAGTATATAGTCACAGACACGTACTGTACAGAACATGGTCCTACACCCATGCTGACCAAGATGCCCATCTACGCCAGTCCGGTTGCCTTCATTTGGCCAACGTCACTCTGAACCTTTCCTGTAAATGGATCCGTCCAAGCGTCTTTTAAATGTTGTTATCGTACCTGCCTCAACTACCTCCTCTGGCAGCTCCTTCCATACAACCACCATCCTCTGAGTGAGAAGGTTGATCCTCAGATTCCTATTAAACCTTCCCCCCCCCCTCACCTTAAAACTACAGCATGTCCTCTGGTTCTCGATTCCTTTACTCTGAGCAAGAAACTCTGTGCGTATACCCGATCTATTCCTCTCATGATTTCCTCTCCTGACCCGAAACGTCGCCCGTCCTTTTTCTTCAGAGATGCTGCCTGACCCGCTGAATTACTCCAGCACTCTGTGTCTTCTTCTTCTTGCGTGTGGCGTGCACAGCCTAAAGTTGTTGGACAACTTGTTCTATTTGATCTTCCGTTTATGCACGTCGAGTTGATTGCATTAGTCGAAACAGGGCGGACCACGTGAAGGTTGCAATCTTCCACCCCTGCACTCTGTGCCCATCTTTGGTTATGAACCAGCATCTGCAGTTCTTTGTTTCTGAATATTGATAGAGGCAGTTTTTTTAATCAACTTTCAAAGGCAAATCTGCAAAGCTTTGATTAGTTTAGTTGAGAGATACAGCGCGGAAACTGAGTCTGCGACGAACGGCGATCCCTGCACACTAACGCTAACACTAACACACACACACGGGACTATTTACAATTTTACCAAAGCCAATTAACCTACAAACCAGTACATCTTTGGAGTGTGGGAGGAAACAGGATCATCCAGAGAAAACCCCTAGGGTTCCATAGAGAATGTACAAACTCCGTATGGGCAGCACCCATAGTCAGGATTGAACCCGGCCCACTGGCACTGTAAGGCAGCAACTCTACCGCTGAGCCACCATGCCACCCTATGCTTCATAGAAACATAGACACATAGAAAATAGGTGCAGGAGTAGGCCATTCGGCCCTTCGAGCCTGCACCGCCATTCAATATGATCATGGCTGATCATCCAACTCAGTATCCCGTACCTGCCTTCTCTCCATACCCTCTGATCCCCTTAGCCACAAGGGCCACATCTAACTCCCTCTTAAATATAGCCAATGAACTGGCCCCAACTACCCTCTGTGGCAGAGAGTTCCAGAGACTCACCACTCTCTGTGTGAGAAAAGTCTTTCTCATCTCGGTCTTGAAGGATTTCCCCCTTATCCTTAAGCTGTGACCCCTTTTCATCTTTTGTAACTCGATCCGTGCTTGAGGTTTTCTGCACGAGAGGCCAACTCTCCCACACAGAGTATTCACACACGGCATGGAATGGTTTTACTGTCGGGGGTTTATACCAGGGACCAGACAGGAATAGTTTTCACAATTGGCAATGGGCTGGAGTGAAGAGCTGTGGGTGAAACCCATTCTCTTGCAAAAAGTTTTGCCAACCTTCGCTACACTGTGCGTCGGATTTTGCATGAATTTCAGCTAAAGGGAGCAATTCCCCAATCCGTGGCAGCGCGTTCCCATCACTCTTTGGGCCGCCGAACCCGCACTGACCAACGATCGCCCATACATTAGTTCTATCCCACACACTAGGGGCAACTTACACAAGCCGATTAGCCTACAAACCCGCACATCCATGGAATGTGGGAGGAAACCGAAGTACCCAGCGAAAACCCACGCGGTCACAGGGCGAACGTACAAACACCGTACGCTCAGGGTCGAACCCGGGACTCTGGCGCTGTACGACAGCAACTCTACCTGTGTCCCACTGTGTTCTTGTCAGATGACTACATTGAGGGGGTGAGTTTACAGGCTTGACATCCATTTACCCAGGGCAGGGGGCTTTTGTGGCACGCAGTTACAGACACAAACCAAATGCCCCATTTCTGTGTTGTAATTATTTTGCAATTCTGCGGAAAAGAACTCCTTTAGAAGCAAGGGACCTTACAGAGAGAGCGCAATGGTACGCTGGTCTGCAGAATTGTTGGGCTGATCACCCATCACGCTTCTCACAACTATGACAGTATTGTCGGGCTGTTGGCTTGCAGCAGCATGGAAAGGTCACAGCTATTTTGGTTTCAATCATGTGTCACCAGTTTTTTCTGATTTAAAGCACTCGAGTTCTTGTGTTTGATGAGGGCCAGGGAGTGCAAACAACCCCTACAGTACCAAGCCAGCCCATGTGTGGAGCAGTTAAACTTAATGCCGAGGAGCGCAGCCAGGAATTTTGCCGGTAGAATGGTGGGCAACGTTGTGAGATAAAGGATCCCATTCTTGAATGAGTGCCGAACAAGAAAATAAACTGGAGATATATGCAAAGTGCTGGAGAAACTCAGCGGACAGGCAGCATCTCTGGAGAAAAAGGATGGGTGGTGTTTGGGTTTGGGACCCTTCATTAAAAAAACCTGGAGCTCTTTGTGCAAAATCGTTTGTAAGTGGCTGGCGGCTCGGCAGACAGAATCCTGGATAGATCCGCCATGATTAAATGACAGAGTAGACTTGATGGGCCGAATGGCCTAATTCTGCTCCTAGAACTTAAGAATCTACGATTGTATAAGTTAAGTGCAAAAGCAAGGTATGTATAACCTCTAGCCTGGGCATGGGTGGGATGTCCTTTGGTTGCAGCATAGGTTTACTAGAATGGATAGTTTGGTGAAGCTGAGGTTCTTCCTGAGAGCAAAGAAGGTTGGAGGTGATTTGTGCAACCTGCACAAGAGCATGAAAGACCAAGACTGAGTCGATGAGGTGAGAGTGTTGCTGGTGGCAAGAACCAGAGGGTTGGGCAGAAGAACCAAAGGCATAACTGTTTCACTGGGTCAACAGTTGCCATGCCCCTGCCAGAGGTGAAAACATCTCCTTTAATCCGGACAAAATTACGAGAGCGCACTTGATATCTCCCCCATCGGAAGCCCCCCCCCCCAAAAAAAAATCTGGGGCCTAGGCAGTGTGAGGCGGCCGATCTCAACCTCACCAGGACTTCTACGGCTGAACGGCGGGTCGAATTAGCCACCTGCGGCCGGGGCTCTGGAACCCCAGCCCGGCCTGAGCCGGCAGACCCATTCCCTTGGCTGACTTTGCGGGCCGGTATCTCAGGCCTGCGGAAGCCTAGTGGACCATGCTGGCACCGTTGGACTCCTCTCGGAGGCTGTGACCTCTGTGAGCTCCGGCAAAAACAGAGAAATCCAAAATGGCTCTGGAACCAAGGGTGCCGGGAAAATCAGTGGTGGCTCTGTAATTAATTTGTGACAGAGCTACATCATTGGATGTGAAATGATTTAGGTTTCGATTTATTATTTCCTGTTATTGTCACGTGTATGAAGATATAGTGAAAAACATTTGGCTGAGTGCTATCCAATCTAATCAGATAATATATATTCAAGACAAACCCAAGTATAAAAGATAGCGCAAAGTGAAAGATAGCGTGCAGAACATACTTCCCAGCATCTTACTCTAACAGTTCCAGAGAGAATGTCCAATGTCCACATTGAGATAGGTTGGAGATTTGGGACTGCGCCCTGGCTTATGAAATGATTTTAAGACATTGTGGAAAGTTATATAAGGTCTAATTTCCTTATTCTCGCTATTGTTCACCTGCCATTCGAGTGAAGGTGGAAAATGCGTGGGAGGTCAACTTAACCCCACCCATAAATAAGAACCCGTGGGATCCTGTAAAGTGCTGGTTATACAATCCTGCAGATATTGCCATAAATGGAACACGCAACCAGGCACCATAGAGTCTTAGGGTCAAAGAGTTAGACAGCCTAAAGATAGGCACTTCAGCCCAATGTGTCCATGCTGACTGCAGTACCTATCTTAGCTAGTCCCATTGCCTGCATATTTGGTCCTTATTCCTCCAATCCTTTCCAATCTGTCTCTTTTTAATGTTGTATTTGTACCTGTCTCAAGTACTTCTTCTGGCAGCTCGCTCTCTATACATGTACCACCGTCTGTGTGAAAAACATGCCCCTCTTGCCCAAAAACATGTCACGGTCAGCAGAGCGGTACAGTTGTTGCTTTACAGCACCGGAGACCTGGGTATGATCCTGACTATGTGTGCTACTGTGTGGAGTTTATACGTTCTCACTGTGACCGGGTGGGTTTCCTCCGGGTGCTCCGGTTTCCTCTCACACTCCAAAGACGTACAGGTTTGTAGGTTAATTGGCTTCAGTAAATTGTAAAATTAACATCAGTGTGTCGGATAGTGCTGGTTGGTGTGGACCCGGTGGTCCGAAGGGCCTGTTTCCCTGCTGTACCTCTAAAGTCTAAACTCAGCGGGTCAGGCAGCATCCGGGGAGGGGAGGGAATAGACAGATGATGTTCTGGGGTCGGGGCCCTTCTTCAACTCAGAATTTAAATTCTTCAGCTTCTGAGGCATAGATTTCATTACTCTAATGGAGCCCGTGAGTGCACACATGATTTCCCCCCTTTACAGATTTATTTTAGATGATTATTGAGGTCTCCGGCCCATGCCAGTTCCCAAGGGTACACACTGTCTCCTAATTCCAGGAAATGTTTAATTCCTGCAGGCGGCTGGAGGATTGGCAAGCCTAGAGCACCACTGATGTCATGTAACGGGGGAAGTCACATTACAGCACTGGAGCCTTGTGGAATTTTAAAGTGAAAGAGAATCATAGGCAGCATTTTGGAATATAAGCAAGTCAAAGCTTATGAGGAACATGTGCAGTCAACGTCAGGTTCTGATCAGCCATGATTTTATAGAGAGGGGGATTTGGCATCAGAGGCACTATGACTTAATCTTGGTCCTGTTCTTATGGTCTTACTCACAGTGTGTGTGTGTGTGTGTGTGTGTGTGTGTGTGTGTGTTGTGTCTGCGTGTGTGTGTATGTGTGCTTGTATGTATCCATGTGTTTATGCGCGTGTATGTGTGTATGTTTCGGTGCATGTGTGTGTATGTGTGTTTGTGTGTAAGTGTGCATGTGTGTGTGTTTGCCTGGGTGTTTGTACGTGTGTGTGTGTGTGTATGTGCATGTGTGAGTATGGCGTGTGTCTTTGGGTGTTTTAGTTCGTGTGTCTCTGTTCGTATCTTTGTATGGGCATTTGAGTGTGCATTTGTGCATATATTTGTGTGTTAGTGTGTGTATTTGTTTGTTAGTGTCTTTGAGGGGGAGAGAGAGAGAGAGGGGGGGGGACGAAAGAGAAAGAGAGAATGTAATGAGACGTGCAGAGACAGGCCTGAATGCAGCTTGGCAGCAGTCCAACTAATTGTGAATGTTTTGCAGACAATAATAAATGAAACCTGTTTGACTGAGCCCCAAATACCCACGGCTTCACAGTCCCACAGGTTGCTTCCTCTGTACTTCCATTCACTTCTAGTTTTTCTTTAGACTTGTAAGTGTTTTATTGCACACACCTGCCAATGATTGTGGGGCCTGGAACCAGCATGGGTGGTGGCCACACCTTGCCGGGCAAAGGGAATCTTTGTGTTCATTTATTGGGAATTCCCACTCCCACCAGAAATGAGGTGGGACCAAAATTAATGATTCATTATTTTGAGTGTAGATGAAGCCTGGTTTTGTTTTGATTGCCCAGGGATGGGGGTGGGGATGGGATTGGAGGGGGGAGGTGTGTCGGGTAATATTTTCTCTCCATTGTTCTACTATCATGACAAAAACTCCTACCTCGACAAAAACCTGGTCCCACTGCAGTTCGCTTACCGCCACAACAGATCAACGGCGGATGCGATCTCGCTGGCCCTCCACTCCGCTCTGCACCACTTGGACAACAAAAACTCATATGTCAGGCTGTTAGTCATCGATTACAGCTCGGCATTTAATACTATCATCCCCTCCAGGCTGGTTACCAAACTCGCAGAACTGGGTCTCTGCGCATCCCTCAGCAATTGGATCCTCGACTTCCTCATTCACAGACCACAGACTGTTCGAATTCGTGGAAAGGTGTCAGCCTCGATAGCAATCAGCAAGGGAGAACCTCAAGGCTGCGTGCTCAGCCCCATGCTGTACTCACTCTATACTCATGACTGCGTAGCCGGTCACAGTGTGAACTCCATGATCAAGTTCGCTGACGACACCACTGTTGTGGAACGAATCACTGATGGGGATGAGTCAGAGTATAGAAGAGAGATCGACCGACTGACCAATTGGTGCCAGCACAATAACCTGGCCCCCAACATCAGCAAAACCAAGGAACTGATTGTGATATTTGGAAGAGGTAGGATGGAGACCCACAGTCCCGTTTCTATCAATGGATCGATGGTGGAAAGGGTCAAGAGCTTCAAATTCCTGGGCGTGCACATCTCTGAAGATCTCTCCTGGTCCAAGAACACTGATGCAATCATAAAGAAAGCACATCAGCGCCTCTACTTCCTGAGCAGATTATGGAGAGTCGGTATGTCAAGGAGGACTCTCTCTAACTTCTACAGGTGCACAGTAGAGAGCATGCTGACCGGTTGCATCGTGGCTTGGTTCGGCAACCTGAGCGCCCAGGAGCGGAAAAGACTACAAAAAGTAGTAAACACTGCCCAGTCCATCATCAGTTCTGACCTCCCTTCCATCGAGGGGATCTATCGCAGTCGCTGCCTCAAAAAGGCTGGCAGCATCATCAAGGACCCACACTATCCTGGCCACACGCTCATCTCCCCGCTACCTTCAGGTAGAAGATACAGGAGGCTGAAGACTGCAACGTCCAGGTTCAGAAACTGCTTCTTCCCCACAGCCATCAGGCTATTAAACTCACTCAAACAAAACTCTGAACATTAATAGCCCATTATCTGTTTATTGGCACTTTATCTGTTTTATTTATTCATGGGTGTATACATTTATACAATGGTATATGGATACACTGATCTGTTCTGTATTCATGCCTTCCATATTCTGTTGTGCTGAAGCCAAGCAAGAATTTCATTGTCCTATCTGGGACACACGACAATAAACTCTCTTGAATCTTGAATCTTGTTCCAGTAGGTGAGGTGATCGGTAAGGGCAGGCTGGAAGAATTGCTTGAGCAAAACACAAAGTGCTGGAGGAACTCAGCGGGTCAGGCAAGATGCTGGAATCAGGTATATTTGTTGTGTTTTAGGACTGTTGACAGACCAATTTCCCTCCTTCTTCTTATCGTCCACATCACAAGATTAGATATTGTTCAGCCAGAGCTGAATGCACTTCTCGGCATCTTCATTGCAGGCAGCGAGATCGGCTGCCGTGCATTGGTTTATCCTGTTGAGGGCATTTCATCAGGTGTTCGTGGTTCTGTACCACATTCGCAAGGTGACAACATTGGAGTCATATCCCCACTTCTTTAGAGACACCTTGGCTCTGCCAACACCAGTTCTCAGTCGATTGAGGCATTTCCATCTGGCCCAACTTGCGTCTGCACCAGGAGGCAGTTGCTGACTTGCCGTTAGTCCCATGGTAATTGAGTGAGGTAGAGTGGATATTCTATCACCTCATATGGAGACTCGTGCTTCACTTGTTGTAATGCCAGCCTCAAGAGGAGTCAAGACAGTTAAGAAAACTTTTCCTCGACTTGAGGCGGCTGGGAAATGGTGTCTGGCCCAACGTTGGATGTGGTTCATCTGTTATCTGCCGCTGCCGCTCCTTGGTGCTGGCTCCTGCTCCTCTGGTGTCTGGCGGGGTTATGCCTGCCACGAGGTAGAGGCTGTCAGCGCTTGTGGGCTTGAGATAACCTGTGACAAGTCTGCAAGACGCATCGTGTGCTGGCTGGATCTTTCCCATACTGAGGGCTAAGGAAGTGGAACGTAGGGTCTGTGGGCTAGCACCCCATCTTGTGTTGGTGAGCTTACTAACGACATTGTTACGTGCGCTCACCTTCACCTTTGTCTTCTAAATATGGGTCATGAAGGTAAGACATCGGTCAAGGGTTACACCAAGGTAACCCTTCACATCAGTCTGAAGAAGGGTCTCAACCCGAAACATTGCCCATTCTTTCTCTCCAGAGATGCTGCCTCACCCGCTGAGTTACTCCAGCATTTTGTGTCTACCTTCGATTTACACCAGCATCTGCAGTTCTTTCTTACAAAAAGGTAAACTGGATGCTCACAGTGCTCCAATGTTGTTCCAGATCAGTTCACCTGAAGTTGTCTCTTGGCTTCTCGGTTTCTCAAGTGGACGGCACACACCTGTTTCTTAGATGGGTTTGCAGGGAGTGGTTCTCCTCATAATGTGGTGTTAGTTGATTGATGGCATCAGAGCATTTCCCTCCTGGGATAAATAAATAATAATCTATCGTATACCGTAGGCAGCATCTGTGGAGGGAAATGGATAAATGTTGTTTCAGGTCAAGATTGAAGATGAGTCCCGACCTTCAAACACCGTCTGTCTGTTTCCCTCCACACATGCTGCCTGACCCGCTGAGTTCCTCCAGCACTTTTTGCTCAGGATTCCAGCATCTGCAGTCTCTTGTCCATTGAAGAATAACTCAGCGGCTTTCTTCCTGCTGCCTCGGTTTTGGGCAAGATGGACGTGCAGTATAAGTTGAACTAATCTTTGATTCAATTCAATTACACTTTGATTGCCACATGTACCTAGGTACAGTGGAATTATTTGTTTTTGCATACAATCCAGTAAAATCATACAGCAGACCTCAGCTAGGCAGTACACGTTAGTCAGCGGGTAGTTCATCTGTGGAACTCACTGCCTCGGGGGGGCTGTGGAGGCCAAGTCAGTGGATATTTTTAAGGCAGCGGTAGACAAATTGTTGATTAGAACGGGTGTCAAGGGTTATGGGGAGAAGGCAGGGAAAAGGGATTAGGAGGCAGAGATCAGGCATGATTGAATGGCGGAGTGGACTCGATGGGCCAAATGGCCTGGAACTTGTGAACTTGTGAACTTGTGAACAAAGCGTCGTTACGTTTCTGGCACTGACAAAGTTACAAAAGTTCACCGAACAGTCTTACCTTCTCGCACCGGTGAACCAGGTCTGTCGCCGCTCGTGGCCACAGGGAACTTGTTCTCTCCCCCCCCCGGGTCGTTCAGCTCCGGGGGGCATCCCAGGAGCCTTCTGCCATGACACAGACACAAGGCATTGCATAGGCTGGAATCCTGAGCAACACGTAGAGTGCTGGAGGAACTAGAGTGCTGGAGGAACTCGATGGGTCGCGCAGCATGTGCGGAAGGAATGAACAGATGATGGTTCAGCTTCTAAAGAAGAGTATTGACCTGAAATGTTTTGTTTTTAGTATAGTTTAGCTTAGTGTCGTTTTTTTGTTTATTGTAGCGTATACCGACCAGGGTACAGTGAAAAGCTTTTTGTTGCGTGCTATCCAGTCAGTGGAACGACAAGACATGATTCAAGCCGCCCAGAATGTACTGATACAGGATAAATGGAGTAACGTTTAATGTGAGATAAATTCCAATAAAGTCCGATTAAAGACAGCCCGAGGGTCTCCAGTGAGGTAGATAGTAGCTCAGGACTGCTCTCCAGTTGTTGATTGGATGGTTCAGTTGCCTGATGGCAGCTGGGTAGAAACTGTGCCTGCATCTGGAGACGTGCGTTTTCACACTTCTGTACCTCTTGCCTGATGGGAGGGGGGGGAGAAGAGGGTGAGACTCATCCTTGATTAAGCCGGTGGCCTTGCCGAGGCAGCGCAAAGTGTAGAGGGCATCGATGGAAGGGAGGTTGGCTTGTGTGATGGACTGCGCTGCGTTGGAGCTGCGATGGAGCTATTCCCAAACCATGCTGTGATGCATCCCAATAAAGGTGCATTGCCCACTCCCTCCAACGTTGCTGCCTGACCTGCTGAGTTCCTCCAGCACTTTCTGTTTTCCTTATATCACCGAGGTCATTTTAATGTTGGTGTTTATTGAGTTCGGTCGTATATATATCAGCAAGAACATTTATAGTGAGTACATTGTGTTCAAAGTCAGCACCAGTGTACTTGAGAATGTTTAGTGATCTACTATGAAATTGTACACTGAGAAAGAAAAGCAAAATGTCAAAAAATAACACATTGGGGAGTTAGAGTGAGTGTGGAGTAAGTGAGTTAGAGTGAGGAGTAATTTGACTGGAGCTCGGTGATATACGCCAACTCCATTCGGCATTCATTTGATTGCATTTGGCAGCATTGATGGTGCCTGACCGGTTGGATTACTCCAGCACTTTGTTTTGTTTTTTGGTAAAGCAACATCTGCAGTTTCTTGTGAGTAACTAACTCAGCTGTGTCAGTCAGCATCTCTGGAGAATGCAGACAGGCGGCTTTTCAGGTCAGGACCAATCTTCGGGACCCGCACTGTCTCTTCTTGCTTCCTTCACCAATCACGCCAAATCTGCAAACTGGCTTTGCTGACATATTAGGAAATGCTCTCGAATCTGCATTCCTTTAAAGAACAATCTGCCCGGTTATTGGCCTGGAGATCTTTTCCTTTTAAGTCTTCCTCAGTGCTGTGATTAGACCCATACACTCATCCACATTGACTATCAGGACCACCGGGGGGGGGGGGGGGGGGGGGGGTGTGGGGGGGGGGCAGGGTAGGGTAAAGTGCAGAAGGATACTTAGAGGGTTTCCCCTCACCCTCCCCCCCCCATCCCCTTCCACCTCTATCCCTTCCTCTGGATTCACATTCACTCCCCTCCTTATCTTAAAGCCTTTTGTCTCCTTTTCATCTCCAGCCCATCTGCCAACCCTCTACCCCCCCCCCCCCCCCCCCCCCCCTCACCTGCATCCACCTATTATGAGCCAGGCTTGAGATTCACTGTCGTACAGCGTGTAAATGTTGGTCCAACACCCACACCGACCAACTTGCCTCATCTACACTAGTCCCACCTGTCCGCTACACCTGTCCTATCCATGTACCTGTCTAAATGTTTATTAAACATTGCGATAGTACCGGCCTCAACTACCTCCTCTGGCAGCTCGTTCCATTCACCCACCCACCCTTTTTGTGAAAAAGTTACCCTTCAGATTCCTATTAAATCTTTCCCCCCCCACCCGCCTTTCTCCCCCTCTGCTACAATCAGTCTGAAGAAGGGTCCCAACCCGAAACGTCACCCATCCACGTCCTCCAGAGATGCAGCCTGACCCGCTGAGTTACTCCAGCAGTTTGTGTTATTTTTAGAGGGTTTAGATACATCTGTTGAGCTTTGGACTTCTCAGGAAGGGTGCAGTTACAGAAATGGAGGTTCCTCTGGATGTCTGGACCTGTGAGAGTTGAGGGAAGTGTGTCTATATTTTGGCACAGAATCCTCCTTGGCTCCCGTTACCTCTAATCTTCTACTTCTGTTTACCTTATCTGCTGCTGAGCCTCTATAGCACTAGAGCAAGGCACTGGATTGCCACATCTGGAAGCTATTGACATTTTCTTTCCAGAAGACTATTGACGTAATTTTTGGCTGATGTTTCTGATGACCCTGCCGTTGAAACAAAAAAGTTATTTTTTCAAGATGCGTGTTTTTGAGCTGCTAAGATTTATTTTACACAGCTCTTTATGAGAAGTTTTTAGTCCACTGCTAGGTCAACAAGCCTCTCAGACTCTGCATCAAATGACATTTACGATAACCCGTGATTTTCAATTGTACTTGGTGGAGTTTGGGGAAAGGGATTCTATTCTGTGACTATCAGCTGAGGTCATGTGCAATGGGAAGGATTCCAATGAATAAAATGTCTTTCATTTATGAGGGAGTCTTGAATCGCACGGAGCGTCAGAGACTGAGGGCAGACCCGATCGCTATTTTTTAAATTATGAGAGACTTAGGCAGAATCTTTATCTCAGGGTGGAAATGTCAATTCTAGGGTGGCACAGTGGCGCAAAGGAAGAGTTGCAGCCTTATAGCACCAGAGACCTGGGTTCGATCCTGACCCCGAATGCTGTCTGCGTGGAGTTTGCACGTTCTCCCTACGATCGTGTGGGTTTCCTCCAGGTGGTCTAGTTTCCTCCCGCACCCCAAGGATGTGCGGGTTGGCAGGTTAAATGAACGCGATAACTTGCACCAAGGGTGTGGGTGAGGGGTGGAATCTGGAGGAGGTGATGGGATGGTGAGGAGAATAAATTAGGATTCGTGTAAATGGGTTGGCAGAGGCCTGGTGGACCGAATGGCCCGTTTCTATGCTGTAACTCTTTACATAATTCCATTGCTGAGTTTTTCTTTGATTCTGTCAGTTGTGCCACCAACAATTCCCATGAAGGCAACGTTAATAAAAAGATAATTCCTCCCTCAGGGAGAGTCAAAAGCTAGTAGATATATAGATTTAAGATGATGGCAACTGGGATCATAGAGGAGGTGAGGACGATTTATTTCACCAGTGCAGGGTCTTCAGCTAATTGTCGGATGGGTGGTCAATGGGTAGAGATGGAAAGGAGACAAAAGGGTGTCAGATAAGGAAAGAAAAGATGAAATGTAAAGCCAGAGAGAGAGATATAGATGGAACTGGACAGGAGACCTGATGGTTGGGAGAGGAAAAGGGGCAGGATATTAGGAGAAATGGGTTCCTGCGTTGTAAATTCCGGTATGACCTCAAAACACATTTCCCCCCACGGCTGTGAATGGGGGAAAATGGCAGCCATTTTGTGCAGAGCAAGCAAAGTCCTGCAACTGTTGATGTTTTAAAGATGGCCAACTATCAGGCGTGCCAAACAAATCAGTACTGTTGAGACACCGAAACGTTGCTCCCCGTTCTCGAAACGCTACGCCGAGAAGCGCATCTCGGTCGCACGTTTCACCCCAACTTCAGCAACTCTGGCAGTGCGGCAACACAGAGATGCCAACTAGTACGGATTTCCCGTAATTTCTATGGAAAATTGGCCAATTACGGGCGGTACGATTTTCATATCGTAAATCCCGGATTTTGCCGATTTTAAGTTAGCACATACTTGTTGTGTGTGTTTGGGAGTGTGTGAGTGAGTGTGTGAGTGCCAGTGATGGAAATGGGGGGGTACGCAGAGGGACGACGTTCTCCTACGTTCCAGTTTCCAGTTTCCATCCTGTGCATGAATTCCCAGCTTTATCCTGCGCTACTTAATCCAAGGACGAGCGAACAATCGGACAGACGGGCGAAAGGAATGATCAACGATCATAGATGACATTTCGGATTGAGACCCTTCTTCAGACCGTCAGGAGAAAGAGGAACAATAGATATAGATGGCACTAAGGACAAACGAATGGAAGATATGCCTCCCGTTTCCCTTTCCCTTGATTGTCAGTCTGAAGAAGGGTCTCTGCCCAAAATGTCACCTATTGCGCTCTACGATGGTTGCTTTCGTCCGTCTGTCCATGCATTCACTCACTCTTGGTGCCGGCGCTTCTCCGCTCAGACTCCGACACACACACACACACGCAGATCGGCGCGGGCCGGGACCAGGAGCAGGGTGCAGGATGACATCAAATGGGTGGCAGCTATAGAAAAAGTACGGAAATTATAAGGGGGGTGGGGGGGCTGGGGTGGCTCAGTGGGACGGGCGCCGGCTCTGGGGAGTGGATGACTTTTCTGGTCGAGATCCTTCTGCAGATAATCACAAGTACTCTCACCGACGAGAGTTCAGTTCAGTCTGAAAAAGAGTCTTCTCTCCAGTCGCTGCCTGTCCCGTTGAGTTACTCCAGCTGTATGTCTAACTTAAATTTCAAGAGTTAAATAAAAAAACACAGAGTGCTGGAGGAACTCAGCGGGCTTCGCGGCATCTGTGGAGGGAATGGATTACGAGTTGTTTCGGGCCAGGGTTCTTCTTCAATAGGAAGGAACTGCAGATCAAAGATACTAGAGCGGATACTAGTATCTTTGCTGCAGATCAGGCATGATATTCTTCCGATTTAAATCGTAATTTCGATTTTATTGTTTTCCTATTTTTATTTTTTTGCGCCCGATTATTTGGTGGCCAATCAACGACTGTCTCTAAGGGGGTTGCGTCCAATCACCGACCAGCTACCCTTAAAATTCCCGTCCAATCAATAAATCGGTCTCCTCCCGCCCAATCAGCCGCCGTCTCCAAGGGCATTGTGTCCAATCACATAATGCGCTGGTCACTTGGCAGCCAATCAGACAGTCTCCTAGGGGCCTTTTGATCAATCACCGACCTGCTTCCCTCACTAAAGCAGACGATGGCTGCAGCCAACACACACACACACAGACAGAGACAGAGTCCCCCCCCCCTCCTTCCCAACCTCAGCTTCACGGACCCAGAGTACCCTTAGTTCCTAAACCCATTTCCATCACTGGAGTGTGTGTGTCTGTGTGTGTGAGTGTGTCTGTGTGTGTGAGTGTGTCTGTGTGTTGCTTCGCGCAAAAAATTACTGATTTTGTCTACAAATTACTGATTTTTAGCCTTATGATTACTGATTTGTGCTCTGGAAGGTTGGCATCTCTGGCAACATCACAGCAAGGCCATGGGAGAGGCAGCCTGGGTTTGTGTTTTGACCATGGGACCAGGAGACACAACCTTCTGACTTGTAGGTGAAAGCACTATACACTCACTCTTCAGAGTAGTTCAATATAGCTAGTAACTTTCAGGAGCAGTCCTGAACTACTATCTACCTCACTGGTGACCCTCGGACTATCTTTGACCGGGCTTTACCTTGCACTAAACCTAATTCCCTTATCATGTATCTATACACTGTAAATGGCTCGATTGTAATCATGTCTTTCTGCTGACTGGATAGCACGCAACAAAAGCTTTTCACTATATCTCCGTACACGTGATAATAAACTAAACTGAACTAAACTAACTTTCCAGTTCAGTTTCATTTTGTCCAGAGATACAGCATGGAAACATGACCTTCCCCCCACCGAGTTCGTGCCCACCAATGATCACCCCTAAACTAGCTCTATCCCTGGGATTATTTACACAAGCCAATTACACAGCTCTGCTTTAACCCCCACTTTCGCATCCTGTACACCAGGGGCAATTTACAGAAGACCATTAACCTATAAACTGTACGTCTTTGGAATGCGGGAGGAAACCGGAGCACCCGTGCAAAACCCACGTGGTCACAGTGAGAACATACACACTCCGCACAGACAGCACCCATAGTCAGGATCGAGCCCAGGTCTCTACTCACCGATCTACTCCTGATGGACACAAAGTGCTGGAGTAACTCAGCAGGTCAGGCAGCATCTCTGGAATAAACCAGAAGCTGCAGCTCTTTGTTTCTACATATCTACTCAAGATGGAGAAACTCTATTCCGTTAAGTGAACTGTTCCCAGCTGGACTTTCTGGTGATATTTAATCCGTCATGCCCAGTGAAATAAATCCCTCAATTCCCAGATTTGCTCAATAAACTTATTCCGTCCTAGCCTACGCAATCTCCCAGTTGCCAAGCATTTTAACTCCCCTTCCCATTGTCACACTGACCTTTCTGTCCTGGGCTCCACTGTCAGGATAAGGCCACACACAAATTGGAGGAACAGCACCTCATATTTCGCTTTGGGCAGCTTACAGCCCAGCGATGTGAATTTTGATTTCTCTAACATCAAGTAACCTCTGCATTCCCTCTCTCTCCACTCCCTCCCTCACCATTGCTAATTTCGCCATTTGCATCCCTTCGTTATCACCTAGTTCCTGCCAACAAGGGACCATTGTGGGCTCCACCTTTCCTGATTTAAAGGGGCAGGCTCCGCTTTGTTCTGTACCTTCCCATACCTTTAGTTTCCCCCTCCACGATTCGCAGTTTGATGAAGAGTCTCGACCCGAAACGTCCCTTAATCCTTTCCTCCAGGGATGCTGCCTGACCCGCTGAGTTACTCTAGCATTTTGTATCTATCTTTGTCGAATAAACCATGTGTAGCTGCACTTATTTCTGTTCTGGCTGTGACTCTGAGCTACAGTGCCTACACCGAGGGACTGTGAAGCAGACTGTTTTGAACACACTGACCAATTCTGGTTCAGTGACTGTGCCTGAGGTTACGCCTCTCCTAGAATTTTTTTTTTTTTCACAGCAGATTCAGGGACCAGCCTTCTGTTTGTGACTTGTAACAACTTCCTGGATTAGCTTGTTGACTTCCGATATGGCCTGTGTTTCAGTGTGCTTGCTGTCAGACTGCTGGCACTGAGGAGAATTAATCATCTGCCTTTTCATGCAGTCATTTCCTTCCAGGTTTTATTGAGAGGAAGACGGCTGAATAAGTTCTGGTCTCAAAGGCTCCATGGACTAGCTCTGCGCAAAGCTGTTATTGGCTTCTCAAGTCCCTCTTCCACGATCACATGAACTCCTGCCAAAATAATGGACATTTGGGCACTGGACTGTCTATTATCTCACCCATCAACCATTTGACTTTTAGGAGGCATTTAGTCTGCTTAGGAGTGGATTATCAATGAGGCTGATTTTCCATGCCCTGATGTGAAAATGCATGAAGGTTTGTTGCAGAATCATGATCAGATCTGGGAATGCACATTACAGTCAAAATGGAAAACGCTGGCAATGCTCAGCAGGTCAGGCAGCAGGTCAAGTACTGAGTGTAGGCACGAGGAACAGCAGATGGGCGGCAGAGTAGCACAGCTGGTGGAGCAGCTGCCTCACAGCGCCAGAGACCAATCTCGACCTCGGTTGCTGTCTGTGTGGAGTTTGCACGCTCTCCCTGTGACCGTGTGGGTTTCCTTTGGGTGCTCCGGTTTCCCCCCCCCCCACATCCCAAAGGCGTGAGGGTTTGTAGTTTAATTGACCATTGTAAATTGCTCCTAGTGTGTTGTGAGTGGCTGGCAAAGTGGGATAACAGAAGTACCGTCAACAGGTGATCAATGGTCAGCATGGACCTGTTGGGTCAAAGGGCTGTATCTTTCAACCAATCAGTCAATCTGAAGTACATGGATAATGAAGGGTCTCAACTTGAAAGATCACCTATCCATGTCCTCCAGAGATGCGATCTGACCTGTTGCGTTACTCCAGTACTTCAAGTATTTATTGTCACATGCACATATGGTGAGGTACAGGAACAATGAAAGTCGTGCTCGCAGCAGCATCACGGGTCCACAGACTCAGACCACACACACAACGTACATTATGCATACATTCTGCAAAACAGTGACAGGAAAAAAACAGGACATCAATGCAAAGATGCACAATTAGACAGTGCACATTTCCTCAATGATATTAAGACAATGTCTGACCATTTACCTCCAGGACAGATACTATTACAGCATTTTAAAAAACATGTGCACAGGTACACGAATAGAAGAAGTGGTCAGCATGGGCAAGTTGGGCCGAACGGCCTGTTCCACACTGCCTGCCATAGCCAATCTCTCCAAGTGCTTAATAACGGTGGATGTATTGCTACAGGATGGTTGTCATTGAGGCTGGTCACCGTGGTCTTTTGGGGTAAAGGTACAAGAAATCTTCTTTGAAAGCATGCGGGAATCTTGTAATGCCCAAGTGGGAGGTTGAAGATATCTTTAGGCTTTAGAGATACAGTGTGGAAACAGGCCCTTCGGCCCTCCGGGTCCACACTGACCCGCTATCACCCCCGTACACTAGCACTATCCTACGCACCAGGGACAATTCACTGAAGCCAATTAACCTACAAACCTGTACGTCTTTGGAGTGTGGGAGGAAACCGGAGCACCCGGAGAAAACCTGCACAGTCACAGGGAGGATGTGCAAACACCTCACTGACAGCACCTGTAGTCAGGCTCGAACCCGGGTCTCTGGGGCTGTAAGGCAGCAATTATACGCTGATGCCACAGTGCCACCCCAAATGCCCTTGAATATTCCAGCCAGCTTGTCCGCACAATTCTTTAGTACTTGGCCAGGTACGTTGTCCAGGCTGGACACTTTGCATTGATTCATCCTCTTAAAAAAGAGCTCTGACATCTGCCTCAGAGATGAAATTGCAGGCGTTCCTGATGGTGGGGTAGCAGTGGGCAAGTGTTAGGCTCGCTGGTCTTTAAGATGACAGGTTGGCTTGTTGAAATCTCCAGAGAAGGGCAGCATCTGTGCAAAAGGAACTAGTTAATGTTTCAGGTGCGAGATAGAATTGCCCTTTGTCCATCAGCACATTGGAATATTGGCAAAACTGGAAGGCAACAAGCTAATCCAGGATGTTTAAGAAGGAACTGCAGATGCTGGAAAATCAAAGGTAGACAAAAATGCTGGAGAAACTCAGCGGGTGAGGCAGCATCTATGGAGCGAAGGAAAGAGGCAACGTTTCGGGCCAAAACCCTTCTTCAGACTGATGTGAGGGTGGGGGGCCGGGAAGAAGAAAGGAAGAGGAGGAGCCAGAGGACTGAGAGAGAGCTGAGAAGGGGAGGAGACAGTAAGGACTACCTGAAATTAGAGAAGTCCATGTTCATACCGCTGGGGTGTAAACTGCCCAAGCAAAATATGAGGTGCAGCTCCTTCAATTTACGGTGGTCCTCACTCTGGCCATGGAGGAGGCCCAGGACAGAAAGGTCGGATTCGCAATGGGAGGGGGAGTTGAAGTGTTGAGGCACCCGGGAGATCAGGTTGGTTATTGCAAGCCAGGCGGAGGTGTTGGGCGAAGCGATCGCCAAGCCTACTCTTGACCTCACCGATATAGATCAACTGACATCTGGAGCAGTGGATGCAATAGATGAGGTTGGAGGAGGTGCAGGTGAACCTCTGTCGCACCTGGAAAGACTGCTTGGGTCCTTGAAGTAAAGCGACAAGTGTAGCATTCTTTGCGGTTGCAAGGGAAAGTGCCCGGAGAGGGGGTGGTTCGGGTGGAAAGGGACGAATGGACCAGGGAGTTACGGAGGGAGCGGTCTCTGCTGAAAGCAGACAGGGGAGGAGATGGGAAGATGTGGCAAGTGGTGGGGTCACGTTGGAGGTGAAGAAAATGTCGGAGGATTATTTGTTGTATGTGACGGCTGGTAGGGTGGAAGGTGAGGACTAGGGGGACTCTGTCCTTGTTACGAGTGGGGGGATGGGGATTGAGAGCAGAGTCACGGGGTATAGAAGAAACCCTGGTGAGAGCCTCATCTATAGTAGGGGAGGGGAACCCCCGTTCCCTGAAGAATGAGGACATCTCCGATGCCCTGGTGTGGAACACCTCATCCTGGGAGCAGATGCGGCGTGGACGGAGGAATTGGGAGTAGGGGATGGAGTCCTTACAGGAAGCAGGGTGGGAAGAAGTGTAGTCTAGATAGCCATGGGAGTCAGTGGGTTTATAGTGGATGTCGGTCTGAAGCCTCTCACCTGCGATGGAGATTGTGAGGTCAGGAAATGGTAGGGAAATGTCGGAAATGGTCCAGGTGTATTTAAGTGCCGGGCGGAAGTTAGTGGTGAAATGGATGAAGTCAGTGAGTTGTGTGAGGGTGCAGGAGGTAGCACCAATGCAGTCGTCAATGTAGCAGAGGTTGAGGTCGGGGATGGGGCCCAGGTAGGTCTCGAATAAGGATTGTTCGACGCACCCTACAAAGAGGCAGGCATAGCTGGGGCCCATGCGCGTGCCCATAGCTACGCCTTGTATTTGGAGGAAATGGGAGGAGTTAAACGAAAAATTATTAAGGGTAAGGACCAACTCCGCTAGGCGGAGGAGAGTATCAGTAGACGGGGATTGGTTGGTTCTCCGGTAGAGGAAGAAACGGAGGGCTTTGACCCTCAATTAAGGGCACGAACAGGCAGAAACAATGCGGTCTGCCAGGACAGTCAGGTTTGTGGATTTTAGGGAGAAGGTAAAATCGGGCCGTGCGGGGCTGGGGAATGATGAGGTTGGAGGCTCGGGGGGGCAAGGAGCCGGAGTTGATGAAGCCAGCGATGGTGCTAGCGATAGTGGCCTGGTGCTCGTCTGTGGAATCCAGGAAGCTGTTTGAAAAGATTCGATATGTCAGCAAATACTCTCTAGGACTTCTACGGGTGTATGGTAGATTGACTTGTTGCATCACTGGCAACTCGAATGCTCAGGAACAAAGAAGATAGCAAAAAGTGGTGAACACTGCCCAGTCCGTCACAGGCTCTGACCTTCCCACCATCGAAGGGATCTACAGGAATCGCACCCTCAAAAAGGCCGCCAGCATCATCTGAGACCCACACCACCCTGGCCACACTCTCATTTCACTCCTGCCATCAGGAAGGAGGTACAGGAGCCTGAAAACTGTAATGTCCAGGTTCAGGAGTAGCTTCTTCCCTTCAACCATCAGGCTTTTAAACACCACAACCTCTAACTAAGCTCAGAACTACATAGACTTGGGGAATTGTTTTTGTCTTTGCACTATTATAGTTGGCCTTGCGACCACAGAGACCTGGGTTCAATCCTGATTGAGGGTGCTGTCCGTACAGTGTTTGTACATTCTCCCTGTGACCACGTGGGTTTTTCCCGGCTGCTCCGGTTTCCTCCCACGTTCCAAACATGTGCAGGTTTGTAGATTAATCGGCTTAGGTAAAAAAATTGTAAAATGTCCCTAGTGTGCAGAATAGTGCTACATGTCTGTCCCTAATTTGTCCCCAGTGTGTAGGATAGTGCGTGGTATGGTCCCTGGTCAGTCCAGGCTCGGTGGGCCGAAGGGCCTGTTTCCACGCTGTATCTCTAGTCCAAAGTAAAGTCTTAACGTTGTGCTGTTGCAAGTAAAAATATCATTGTTCCCTTTCGGGACATATGATAAATTAACACAAGATAGGCACAAAAAGCTGGAGTAACTCAGCGGGCCAGACAGCATCTCTGGAGAAAAGGAATAGGTGACGTTTCGGGACGAGACCCATCTTCAGATAATAAAACACTCTTGACTCTTTGACTTGTGAAAGCCTGCTAAATCTCCCTCCTCCACCCCCACCCACTGCAGGGAGGATGTCTGTAATTCCCTGACAGGGCTGTTAGGCTATTTTGGTACCAGCTGAGAGAGTTGGAGAGGGACGGGCCTGATTATTTTTTCAGCCTTCCCGTCATTGAGCCAACGGCCCTTTGAAATCTGAATCTGTGGGATGTCCGCAGCTCTCGACGTGGATCTAGTTCACTGGGTTTAGAGCACGTAGTCGCTGGAGACACTCACTGAGGCTTCATTGAGGCTTTACAACCTTCTCAAACCTTTCTCGATTGCTAATTTCCTCACAGGTCATTCAGCCCATCAGGTTTATGCTAGCTCTCAGGGCAATCCCATTCTTTAGATTTTAGAGAAACTTTCGAGATAGCGCTGAGTCCACGCCGACCAGCGATTACTCCGTACACGAACACAGAACTCGTGTGGACGGGCGATGGACGGCCGGTGTGGTCTTTGTGCGTTGAAGGGCCTGTTTCCATGCTGTACCTCTGAAAACTGAAACTGAATCTTATATTAGTTCATGTTTCCTACAAACAGACCCTTATCCGGTGGGCAGAAGGGCCTGTTGCCGTGCTGTATCTCTAAAATAAAGAAGGGTTATGACCGGAAACACCCTCTGTTCATTCTCTCCACAGATGCTGTCTGAGCCGCTGAGTTCCTCCAGCACTTAATTTCTTTGCTCTGCACAATCAGTCACCCTCTTTCCCCATCGCTCACCTAAGCCCTTGAGAAGTGAAACTGAAGCGGGAACTTCAGCGTACATTGTCCCTGCCGATCACACTTCCACCCAGTGGTAACCGCTGCCAACAGGTGACTGAAGAAGGGTCTCGACCTGAAACGTCACCCATTCCTTCTCTCCAGAGATGCTGCCTGACCCGCTGAGTTACTCCACATTGTGTGCCTATCTTTGGTGTAAACCAGCACCTGCAGTTCCTTCCCACACTGCAGGGATCTACTCAATCCTGACCAATTGGGATGTTCGGGAGATCCCTTGGGAGCCCTCCTTGTGGAATGGTGAATGCTGGTGGGTTTGAAGGCCAGCATGAATCGGATGGGCTGAAGGGCCTGCTTCCATGCTTTATGTATCTCAGGCCAGCAACCCCAGGCTGTCTTTGTAAACAGGAGCAACCGTTTCAGAGATCTGCTTTGATTCTGATGTAGTTTCATTTAAGTTTAGTTTAGAGATAGTGCGTGGACAAAGGCCTTTTTCTAAGCTGTATCTCTAAAGTCTAAAGAATCTCTAAGGAGGGACATGGAGGTCTGGCAGTGCCCATGGATGGCTCTGTGGCACTCTAAGGGAGAACTTGCCGTGCCCGTTGTGAGCTCTGTGACTGTGCAGGCGAGCGCTGGAAGTGCTCTGGGACAGTGCAGGCGAGGGCTGGAAGTGCTCTGGGACAGTGCAGGCGAGGGCTTGAAGTGCTCTGGGACAGTGCAGGCGAGGGCTGGAAGTGCTCTGGGACACTGAAAGGGAGGGCTGGAGGTGCCTCCACTGTGGGGAACATTTAAAGCATCTCTGCAGCATAATGGTCTCAATCTGCTGAATAAGCCTGGTAATAAGACGCAGACTTCATGAAATCCAGGTTTGTGGGCCAGAGGTCATGTTTGTTGGATGGAGGCTTTGTTTAAAGTGACTGCCTCACTACCTCCGATAACTGCACAGGAAAATATCACAATAATAGGGTAAATACTGAGAGGCACTAGCTTTGTGTTACCGTTTTCAGGTGTGTGTGTGTGTGTGTGTGTGTGTGTGTGTGTGTGTGTGTGTGTGTGTGTGTGTGTGCGTGTCTGTGTGTGTGTGTGTGTGTGCATGTGTCTGTGTGTCTGTGTGTGTGTGTGTGTGTGTCTGTGTGTGTGTGTGTCTGTGTGTGTGTGTGTGTGTGTGTGCGTGTCTGTGTGTGTGTCTGTGTGTGTGTGTGTCTGTGCGTGTTTGCGTGTGTCTGTGTGTGTGTGTGTGTGCGTGTCTGTGTGTGTGTCTGTGTGTGTGTGTGTGTCTGTGCGTGTTTGCGTGTGTCTGTGTGTGTGTGTGTGCGTGTCTGTGTTCATGTCTGTGTGCGTGTCTGTGTGTGCGTGTCTGTGTGCGTGTCTGTGTGTGTGTGTGTGCGTGTCTGTGTGCGTGTGTGTGTGTGTGCGTGTCTGTGTGCGTGTCTGTGTGTGTGTGTGTGCGGGTCTGTGTGTGTGTGCACATGTTTATGATAGAGTAGGGTGGCTGGTCATATATATGTATTGATTTATGTGATCATTTATATATGAAGGGAAGTGTGTTTTTCTGAGCAGCAAACATAGTAAAATGGTTTGTGCCTTTGAGTGTGTGAGTTTCTGCAAAAATGTGTGTGAGTGTCTGTGCAAGTGTATGTGTGCGTAGAACTTACTCAGAAAGTGTGTGTTTGCGTAAGTGTGTATGTTTGAACTGTTCCTTAGTGAGGGGTGTACAGGTCGGTGTGTACATGCAGGGTACGTGTGTGCTTGTTCATCTGTCAGGGTGAGTGCGTGTATTCTTTAGCTGCCTTATATAACAAGCCTGCATGAGATCTAAACGGCCCCATTAAGTTTTATTAGCTTCAATTCCTCCAGCAATTTCTATCTAAAGATAAACAGAGTGTGGCAGTGTGAGGCTCGGCCCATGAGAAGCTAGAAAGATGGGTTTCCAGCGGGCCCTTCTCAGCCGTGGAGTATTGGCCTGGGCTACCTCTGAGGTGGGAGACGTGCGTTAAATGTGAGAACTCGGGTTCACAAGTTATAGGACTTGAATTAGGCCATTCGGCCCAATGAGTCTACTTTGCCATTCAATCATGGCTGATCTCTGCCACCTAATCCTATTTTCCTGCCTTCTCCTCATAACCCCTAACACCCGTTGTAATCAAGAACTTGTCTACATGGGTAAGTCCACTCTGCACAGCGACATGGGAGAGGCGGTGAAGTGAATCTTCTCTGAAGTGCATTGCCCTCAATAATGCAGCACTTCCTCTGTACTGAACAAGGACACAGTCTGGAACTTTATCTGCAAGCTCTTGGCACAACTTGAGCTCACAACAGTTGTAATTCATTGAGCCAGGGTGCTGGACCAGAGATTCCAGGTCCGTGTGTGGGCCAGCAGTGATCAGTGTGTCTCCAATGATGACTGCTAGCAGCCAGCATCATCAGAGACCCACACCACCCTGGCCACACGCTCATCTCACTCCTGCCATCGGGAAGAAGGTTTTGTAACCTGAAAACTGTTAACATCCAGGTTCAGGAGCAGCTCCTTCCCAAAGCCATCAGGCTATTAAACAGTACAATCTCTAAATCTCAGAACTACATAGACTTGGGGGCATTGTTTTTGTCTTTTTACACTATTATTGTTTGTTTGCTTTTATATATATTTATGTGTATTAATGTGTGTTTGTGTGTATATGTGTGTGTATATGTGTATATATATATAAATGTGTGTGTATACATATATATATAGAAGGTAGACACAAAAAGCTGGAGTAACACAGCGGGACAGGCAACATCTCTGGAGACAAGGAATGGAGGTTGAGACCAAAGATCCTCCGCTATAGGATCTTTGGTCGAGACCCTTCTTCAGTGATGTCAGGGGAGTGGGTGGGACAGAGATAAAATATAGTCAGAGACAGTAAGACTGGTGGGAGAACCTTTGAAGGGGGAGGGGGAAGAATGGAGAGAAAGGGAAAGCAAGGGCTATTTGAAGTTTTTAATATATATTATATGTATGTGTGCACACTGGACTTTTTTTCTCACTTATATTGTTTACAAAGTACAATGGTTACATATTCTGTTGTGCTGCTGCAAGTAAGAATTCCATTGGTCTATCTGGGACATATGACAATGCAATCTGGGACATATGGAACATATGACAATAAAACGCTATGGACTCTCTTGAGATGCGTGACCAATGTGTCCACTGACAAGGGCTGACGCATGCCCTGCTCCCAGTGTGTTTTGGTCAGGACTGAAAACCTGTTTGCTTCATCCATCGTGGTCAGACCCTTCCCCTAATGCTTTTGTTTGAAGATATCTTTGCAGAGTTTATTATAGGACAACAGATTCTTTGTAATAGCACACATTCTGTATTCAGACGGTTGGCGTGACTTGTATATATAAATTGTATGGAAGCAATTAAAGCTGAAGGCAATGTCATGTGGACTCTATTTAAACCTACTGACTTTCTGTAGAGTTACTTTGCATTTTCCCTTGAACTGAAAGCTGATTATATATTACAAAGAATTTTTCTTTGGCTGAGGATGTCGGTTTTGTAACAGCAATTCCAACGCTCAACACACATGGCTCGCAGGCTTAGAAAAACCATATGCCCTGCCCCTGATTTGTGTGTCCCTCTGCCCTTGCTATCAGGACAAGGTTATTTTTCTTTGCACTTTCATTTGAACGGTAAAAGTCTTTTTTGTTTAGTTTGGTTAAGAGACACAGAGTGGAAACAGGCCCTGTGGCCAAATGAGTCCGTGCCGACTAGCGATCCCTGCACACTAACACTATCCTACACACTCGGGACAATTTACAATTTTACCAAGCCAATTAACCTACAAACCTGTACGTCTTTGGAGTGCGGGAGGAAACTGGAGCTCCCGGAAAAAAAAACCCATACAGATCACGGGGGGAACGTACAAACTCAGGTTCTGTCTGTGTGGAGTTTGCACATTCTCCCTTTAACCGCGTGAGTTTCCTCTGGGTGTCCGCCAAAGGCGTGTGTGTTTGTGGGGTTAATTGGCTTCAGTAAATTTGTCGCTGTGTGTCGGGCATAGATGAGGAAGTGGGATAAGGAAGAGACTGCAGATGCAGGAATGTGCCATCCCTCGGCCTCCACAGATGCTGCCTGGCCCGCTGTGTTATTCCAGCAGTTTGTGTTATTATGATCTGAAGAAACAACGTTCTTTAAACAGCAAGTGGTAATGATGTGGAATGAACTGGCTGAAGGAGCAACGAATGCAGATGTGGACCTGGCTTTCAATAGAACTGGATTAATATAGTAATTCACTGATTTCCTGTCGAGTGCTTGATTTTCCTGGACAACATTTTATTAATTAAAACATGAAGAGTAAATGCTTGGCAAAATGCTCTGGAGTTATTTTGGTGCAGTACATTCCCATACATTAAGGGCACAGCTGGTAGAGCTGCTGCCTCATAATGCTAAAGGAACTAGGTTCGATCCTGACCTCAGATGCTGTCCGTGTGGAGTTTGCACGTTCTCCCGGTGACCGCGTGGATTTCCTCTGGGTTATTTTAGTTTGTGTAGCATGTGTACCGAGGTACAGGGAAAAGCTTTATTAGACTCCACATGATTACAATCAAGCCCCCCACAGTGTACAGGTACACGATAAAGGGAATAATGTTAAGTTCAAGATAAAGTCCAGTAAAGTCCAATTAAAGATAGTCCGAGGATCTCCAATGAGGTGGATAGTAGCTCAGGACTGCACTCTAGTTGTTGATAGGATGGTTCAGTTGCCTGATAGCAGCTGGATAGAAGCTGTCCCTGAATCTGGCAGTGTGCGTTTTCACACTTCAGTGCATCTTGTCTGATTGAAGAAGGGAGAAGAGGGAGTGACCGGGGTGAGAATTGTCCTTGATTATACTCCGGTTTTCTCACTCGTCCCAGACGAGGGGGTTTGTAGGTTAATTGGCCTCTGTAAATGGCCCCCAGTGTGTAGGGAAGGGATGCAAAAGTGAGATAACATGGAACTAGTGTGAACAGGTGATCGATGGTTGGCGTGGAATCAGTGGCCTGAATGGCCTGTTTCCACGCTGTATTTTTCAATCAAAAGGAGCAGATATTGGGACCAACTTTCACAAATATTTCAACCGTTCTCCGATTCCCTGACTTTGGACTTTAGAGATGTAGCACGGAAACAGGCCCTTCAGCCCACTGAGTCCGTGCCAACCAGCCATCCCCATTAGTTCTATCCTACACCCTTGGGATAATTTACGCTTCTACAGCAGCCAGTTAACCTACAAACCTGTACGTCTTTGGAGTGTGGGAGGAAACTGGAGCACACGGGGAGAAAACCTGCGGGGAGAACGTACAAACTCCGTACAGACAGCACTCGTAGTCAGGATCGAAGCTTGGTCTCAGGTGCTGTAAGGCAGCGACTGTACAGTTGTGTCACTATGCTGCCCATAAACCTCTGTGAATGGAAAGTGGCCACTGTAAATTGTCCCTGGCGTGCAGGTGAGTCGTAGAACTTGGGGCAGTCAATAGGAATTATGGGAAGAAGGTAATGTTGGCGTGTTTGATGGTTGGCACGTACTTGATGGGCTGAAGGGCATGTTTCAGTACTATCAATGCATGAGATTCAGCCTGTGTTTTCACAGTCTTGTTTAGAAAGTGCTCTTCAGTTCAGACTGCCTTGGGAAGGAAGGGGTTGTGTGCAAAAGATGAAGAGGTGCTTTTGTTTATAGTGCACAGGATGGGCACCACGATGGGACTATTGTTCACCAGATGTTGCTGCAGTTGGCGTTGATGTTTGGACACAAGGTGCTGGAGTAACTCAGCAGGTCAGGCAGCATCTCTGGAGAACATGGATAGGTAACGCTTGTTTGGGTGGTGGGCAGCAGAGATTTTGACCTGATTTTTTAAAACAAAACTTGGACAGGAGTAAATGCTTCTATGCTTTCCAATGGTGATTTACAACTGAAACCCAAGAACATGTGGCATTTGATATAAACTATTCCTAGGAATGCAAGCCTGCCAGGAGAATAGGGAGTGGAAAATCTCAGCTAATCACAATTCTAGTAAAAATTAATCCCGTGGAGCCCGATTCCTGGTACAACATGGCAGGTGGATGTTAAAATAAGATCCCATTTTGGAAAAGATCGGTGGAGTTCTGGCATTTCTCTGTCTTTTGTCCAACACCTGCATCTGGGGCAAGTGGCGGCAGTAAACCTTAGACTTTAGACGTACAACATGGAAACAGGCCCTTTGGCCCACTGATTCCATGCCAACCAGTGATCACCCCGTACACTAGCACTATCCTATACACTCGGGACAGTTTGCAATTTAACAGAAGCCTGTTATCCTACAAAACTGTACGTCTTTGGAATGTTTGAAAAAACTGGAGCACCCGGAGAAAACCTAGGCAGTTGCAGGGAGAATGTGCAAACTCCACACAGACAGTACCGGTAGTCAGGATGGAACGCGGGTCTCTGGCACTGTAAGGCAGCAGCTGTGCCGCTCTGCCACCGTACCACCCAAGTACTGTACCAAGGGACGGCTCCACCGTTGGAGTTGTTTGATGAGACGTTATTTAGTGACCCAATCTCAGATGAACATAAAAGGTAGTGGTGCGGCTGGTAATGTTGCTGCCTCACAGAGCCAGAGGCCTGGGTTCAATCACGACCTTAGGTACTGTCTGTGTGGAGTTTGCACGTTCTCCCTGTGACCACCTGGGTTTCCTCCGGTTGCTCTGGTTTCCTCGCCTATCACAAAAACGTGCGGGTTTATAGGTTAATTGGCCCTCTGTGAATTGCCCCTAGTGTGTAGGGAGTGGATGTGAAAGTGGGATAACATAGAACTAGTGTGAATGGTGATCGATGGCCGGCGTGGACATAGTTGTCCTGTTTCCATGCTGTATCTCTAAAGTCTAAAGGATAGAGGACAGGTGCTGTCAACTCTTCATATGAGACAGGAGTCCTAGAGCACCTGACCTGAGGAGAGGCTGGTGACTTTGTATCCCTTTTACCCAAGGGGAATGGAGCCATCTATGAATATTTTCCGCCCAAGGTTTTACTGCTATAGAAAGCTGCAGCACTCTGTAAAACCCACTTTCCCTACCTTCTCTCCCTCACAAAACCATAACAGCTTTGTTAACACCAGAACAAAACAGAAAGGCTGTATAAAGCACGGAGCCAAGTGCTAAACACTGAGTGAGAAACATTAATCAGTAGAGGATCTATACACATTGTACATCCAGGATGACTAATGGTTGTTTTGTAATAATCTCTGACCTTATAATGCACTGAAGGAATTATTTCTGTTGTTCTTAAGGTTAGATGGTAGATAGTGGAGAGTTCCCATCCAGACTCCCACAATCTCCTATTGAATATATACATACACACTGAACTGTTTTTTCTCATTTATTATACTGTTTACAGAGTACAATGTTTACATGTATAGGAAGGAACTGCAGATGCTGATTTAAACCGAAGATGGACACAAAAACACAGGTCAGACAGCATCTCTGGAGAAAAGGAATAGGTGACGTTTCGGGTTGAGACCCTTTTACATATTGTTTATACTGTTGTGCAACTGCAAGTAAGAATTTAATTGTTCTGTCTGGGACATATGACAATAAAACACTCTTGATTAAGTGTTGTGCTCCTTTTAACAATCTCTCCAGTCTCTCCCGACACCCCTCCTGAGACCAGACCACCTGATACAATGGGCATGGTGGCTGCAGATTACATAGAAAGTGAGTGCCGTAGTGTTAAAACATTGGTGAAGGTGACCTACTTGGAGTGTCACCAAATTAGGTCCGTGCACACTGCAAGAGCTAGTCTAATGCCTGTTGGTATCAAGAAAGATGAAAGCTGAGATTCAGAATCGAAAAACAAAAAAATAAAGAATCCAATTTTTAGATTCTTGGCAGAGAGAAATGCATGAAGTTAGATCCATTTCCAACTCGTATATGGACAGCCAACCAGTCTAAACAGGAAGTGAAGTGATTCAGCTGTAGTCGGCATTTAAGACCATTGTATAATGTAGTTACTAGTGGGGACCAGATGTTACAGAGTAGTATTATAAGGGCTGTGGTTTGCCTTTTGCCAGATCATTGGGGAATAAACTGAGCCAAGCTAAAGAAACACAAAACTTGCGATTATTTAGCATATTTCATCCATTGGAGACCCACCCAAGTCCTCCTCAAGCTCAGAAGCACTATTGGAGTGGAGTTGCCTTGGAAATGAAGACCAATTTGTGTACAGCATGCTCCCAGACCCACCTATGCACCAATAACGAGATAATCAGACGACGTGACATTGGTTAAAGTCAGAGTCATACAACACGGAACAGGTCCTTCGGCCCAACTCATCCAAGACGTCGACCAAGATGTCCCATCTATGCTCATGTCTCATCTAGCGTTTGGCCAATATGTCCCAAAACCTTTCCTATCCATGGACCTGTACAAGTGCCTTTTAAATGCTGTTATAGTCCCTGCCCCCACTATCTCCTCTGGCAGCTCGTTCCACATACCCACCACCCTCGGCCTGAGAGAGTTGCCAGACCATATTGAAGATAGCGTGTGAACTATCATAAAAGCCTCCATCGTTCCCAATACCCACCACTCTCTATATAAGAAGATTTGACCTGCACACCTTCAGTATACGTGGACATTACCACCCTAGGAAAGAGGTGCTGTTTACCCAATCTCTGTCTCTCATAATTTTATATACTTCTATCAGGTCCCCCCTCAACCTCCGCCACGCCAATAAATGTGCAGAGTAAATGTATTGATCTTGCAGAAACTGTTCTTGACATGAGAGCAGCTGAAACAATTGGCACCATGTTATATTTTTAACTGGTACATTTTTCCTTCAAAAATGAGGTTTATAAATGCATCAGAATTGGAAATTAAAAAGGTTGTGGTATTTGGATTAAAGAGAATGGTTTAAAATATTGATTTGGACTTTACTTTAGACTTTAGAGATACAGTGTGGAAACTGCCCACCGAGTCCGCGCTGACCAGCAAACGTCCCGTACACTTACACCATCCTTTAAACTACGGACAATTTACAGTCAACAGAAGCCAGATTAACCTGCCAGTCTGTGGGGTGTGGAAGGAAACTGGAGGACCTGGAGAAAACCCACGCGGTCACAGGGAGAACATGCAAACTTCACTCAAAGACAGCACCTGTAGTCAGGATTGTATGTAGGTCACTGGCATGCGAGGCAACGGCTCGACTGCGCCACAGTGCTGCCCAAATGGAAGTGAAGCCGACTTTCAGCTGTTCGATCAGAAAATGTGCTTTTTATAGAACAGTGCAGCACAAGAACAGGCAATTAGGCCCACAATGTCTGTGCCCACTACGATGCGAAGACCACGTCTTATCTACCTGCACATAATCCATATCCTTCCATTCCCTGCTTAACCATATGTCTACCCAAAAGCCTCTTACATGTCCCTATTATATCTGCCTTCACCGCTACCCGTGCGTTCCAGGCACCCACGGCCCTCTGTGTACAGAAATCTGCCCCGATACATCTCCTTTAAACTTTGCCCTTCTCATCTTAAAGCTATGCCCTCTGGTATTTGATTTTAGAGAAAGGTTCTGACCATCTACAATATCTTTGCCTCTCGTATTTTTTTTGTACAGTAAACCCTAATTTTAATGGATCCCTTTATAACTGTCTGCCAAGAATCTAAAAATTAGATTCTTTTTTTTTTCTATTCTGAATCTCGGCCTCCATCTTTCTTGATACCAACAGGCATTTGGCTTGCTCTTGCTGTGTGCACAGACCTAATTTGGTGACACTCCAAGCAGGTCACCTTCACCAATGTTTGAACACTAAGGCACTCACTTTCTATGTAATCTGCAGCCACCATGCCCATTGTATCAGGTGATCTGGTCTCAGGAGGGGTGTCGGGAGAGACTGGAGAGATTGTTAAAAGCAGCACAACACTTAGTCAAGAGTCAAGAGTGTTTTATTCTCATACGTCCCAGGGAAAACAATGAAATTAAACTTGTAGCAGCACAGCAGATTATGTAAACACATTACTCTGTAAACAAGGAAAAAAGTTCACTGTGTGCATATAAATGTATATATCTATATAAATCTATATAAAATGAAGCAAGGAATACAGTACTGTTAAAGAAGGAACTGCAGATGCTGGAGAATCGAGGGTACACAAAAGGCTGGAGAAACTCAGCGGGTGCAGCAGCATCTAAGGAGCCAGTCTGAAGAAGGGTCTCGACCCGAAACGTCGCCTATCTCCTTCACACCTAAGATGCTGCTGCACCCGCTGAGTTTCTCCAGCCTTTTGTGTACCCAAGGAATACAGTACGCTGCCTTACAGCGCCGGAGACCCAGGTTCGATCCCGACTACGGGTGCTGTCTGTCCGGAGTTTGTACTTTCTCCCCATGACAATGTGGGTTTTCTCCGAGTTCTTTGGTTTCTTCCCACTCTCCAAAGACGTACAGGTATGTAGGTTAATAAGCTTTGTGTATGTGTACATCGTCCCTAGTGTGTGTAGGATAGTGTTAATGTCCGGGGATCGCTGGCCAGCGCGGACTTGTTAGGCCGAAGGGCCTGTTTCCGCGCTGTATCTCTAAAACTTAAAAAAATCTAAAATCTGAAGGAATGTTGAAGGAGCATTGAAGTCTGTAGAAGAGTCTCGACCTGAAAAGTCACCTATTCCTTTTCTCCAGAAATGCTGTCTGACCGAGTGAGTTACTCCAGCATTTTGTGTCCATCTTCAGTGTAAACCAGTATCTGCGGTTCCTTCCTACACAGTACGTCTGCTGTTCCCTTTAAAATAAAATTGTACCCTTCAAGATGTAGAACCAAAGAACTGCAGATGCTGCTTAATCCACAAAAGGGCACAAAGTGCTGAAGTAGCTCAGCAGTTCAGGCAGCATTTATGGAGTATTTGGACAGGCAGGGCTGCCAACATTGGGTGAGTGTTGACAGTGAGATATTGGAAGGGAGCGTAGCGAGGGTGTGGGAGGGGTGTGTCGCCCCCTCCCACGGTAGGGAGCTGTCGCATTTTTTAGCTTGAAATTGTGCAATCTGGTGCATACTGTAGCGAGCCTTTTAACTTACACTTGAATTCAACATTTATGCTTTAAATTGGATTAGGTATGAATAAGGTGAGGCTAAATTACATTCCTAATTACATTCTATAGTAGACCCAGGCACTGATCAATGTGCAACACATGAATGACTATATTCATGTATGGAAATCAGATTATAATTCATGCTGTTATGCATATATATAAAGGAAAAAACAGAGAAACAAGGTATGTCGGACTTCCATCACTGTTCTGCACAAATAAATCAATCAACCTTACCCATATGACTATAGAAACAAGACAAACATAATGCTACATATTAAATCATATATGGTTCAATGAAATTAAGATATATATGTAAAACATATATATGGATCAGGCCCATCAGCCCTCAGGTCCACACCGACCAGCAATCTATCATACACCAGTTCCATCCTACGCGCCAGGGACAATTTACAGAAGCCAATTAACCTACAAACCTGCACTTCTTTCGGATGTGGGAGAAACCGGAATATCCAGAGAACACCCACGTGGTAGTAAGGCAGCAACTCTACCGCTGCGCCACCGTGCCACCCCATTAAATTATTTTTTCTGTAGTATATTTATTATGGTGACACGTCAATAAAGATGAACACATGATTCTGATTTCTGCCCTTAGTTGGATAACACACATCTCCAGTCATTGTGTTTTATGGCTGGTTTTCAACCTCTTCAGTCTGAAGGTCTCGACCCGAAACATCACCCATTCTTTCTCCCCGGAGATGCTGCCTGTCCTGCTGAGTTTTTCTAGTTTTTAGTGTCTATCTTCAGTTTAAACCAGCATCTGCAGTTCCTTCTTACACTCTTTGTTAAGCGAAACAGGTCCTTTTCTCATAATATTATTCACCTCAACTAGGTTTTTTCTTCACCTCCATTGCTGCAGAGAATAGAATCCCAGTTATCAAATCTTTCTTAAAAGTGAAAAAAAAAATCCAGCCCCGCCAACATCTTCATAAATCGCCCCTGGATCCTCTCCAGAGCAATTGCACCCTTTCTACAGTGTGTCATACATAGTATTACAGCATGGACACTGGCCCTTCATCCCAACGTGTCCATGCAGATCAAGATGCCCCATCTGAACTAGTCCCATTTATCCCCATTTGGCCCTTGTCCCTTTAAACCTTGTGTGTGTGCCAGTGTGGGAGTGAGAGTGTGTGCCAGTGAAGCGGCGACAACATCCGGATGCCTGGGGAGCGTTTCCGTCTCCACCCCCCCCCCCCCCGGGAATGCGGGTCGGCCCAGGTGCTCTGTGTCCTGCTGGGGTCTGGGGGCCCCAGCTGGACACAGGGTCAGTGACCAGGGGGTCGGGCATCGAAGCGGAGCCTCAGCCGGAGATTCATCCCCGCGGCTCCGGAGGCAGCACCGACGCCCCCACTCACCCGGTCCGCTCCTGGTTCCGGGCCGGCGTTAAAACTCCATGGGATGTGGACAGAGCGGCCGACGGACACAGAGCCGCCAGAGGTTAGGGTGGGAGCTGTGAGCGGTGTCCCGGGGGGCGGGGGGATTGGTGATAGGACCACCGCCGTGTCTTGCCTATCACACCATCTGCACGGGAGAAACTAAACTCTATTATTTCCCCCAAATCATCCTGCTGGCTGGTAGTTTGATGGCCCTGCTTTAAACCAATGCCCTTTAGTTCTTGAATCACATATCCCGGTAAAAAGACTATGCATTCACCTTATGTATTCCCCTCATGGTTTTTACTCACCTCTAAAACAATTTTTGCTTTATTTTAAACTTCCAGCACTTGCAGATATTTGAGCGTGAGAAATTTGTGATCAGCGTGAGAGCGTGAGAATTTTGTGAAATGCGTGACTCTCACGCTCAATGCATGAGAGTTGGCAGCCCTGGACAGGTGACGTTTCGGGTTGGGACCCTTTTTCAGACTGATTGTAGTAGAGGGGAGAAAGCAGGAAGAGAGGTGGGGGAGGGGGTGGAATCTTTAGAAGAACCCAAACCTGAAACATCACTTATCCTTTCTCTCCAGAGATACTGCTGAACCGCTGAGTTTCTGCAGCACTTTGTGTCTGTCCTTGGGGGTGGGACAATGTCTGGCAAGTGATCTTGCAACTTTGACCCAGTGTCGCAGCCAGAACAACGGGCCTTTATGGCAAATTTAAGACTGCATTTATCACAACTTTGGACTTGAATCACACAAAATGGTGGCCAGAAACATGGCGACTCTTGTGTGCGGCCTCAGTGTAATCTACTATTCTTGCACTCTTGTACTGAAGTATGAATGTGGCTATGTATAGAAAGATTTTTTACTGAACTCTATGCAAAAAAGGAATTTTGCTCTACCTATGTATATGTGCAATAAGTGGAAACAAGGAACAACAGTCGCTGGTTAATCCACAAATGGACACAAAGTGTTGGAGTAACAGGTGGTCAGGCAGCATCTCTGCAGAACATGGATAGGTGACGTTTCGGGTCGAGACTCTTCTTCAAACCTTTCTTCTAGCTTGGAACACAACACAACAACAGGGGTATTTATTTTATTTAGAATTCAGAGATACAGCGCAGCAGCAGGCCCTTCGGTACCCGGGTCTGCGCCGACCAGCGATCTCCCTGTACACTAGCACGATCCTACACAATTTACAATTTACGGAAGCCAATTAACCTGCAAACCGGTACGTCTCTGGAGTGTGGGAGGAAACCGAAGCTCCCGGTGAAAACCCACACAGGTCATGAGGAGAATATAGAAACTCCGCACAGATAGCAGGATCGAACCCTGATCTCCGGCGCTGTAATGCAGCAACTCTACTGCCGTGCCACCCCTGGCAAGAGTAGATGGATACGTCTCGAGCCATTCCACACCCAGCTCCCTGCGAACGTTAACCTCCTACACTCTTGTTTTTCCCAGCTTTTTTCTTTGTCTATTCTATATATTCTGCACCATGATGTTACTATTTTGTCAAGTGTGATAGAAGAAACAACTGTTTGGCAGAGTTTTACTGTTTGGACCCTGTCCCAGAAAATTCACAGAGAACAGTTGGAAACTAAAAGTTGAAAATAACTAGTATTTAAAAAAAAAATCTTTGGCAGCGCAATTCAAAGCAGGTCTTTTTATTAATGTTCGATTTACATTGAATACTGATTTATTTTAAAATGTGAAGGCAGTAAAGTAGGATGTCATTCTGCCGATATGTGCCGGCTGTATTTACACAGCTGGGGGAGCTTTGATTGATGTCTGGTTGGCTGTAGAGTTTGCACAGGCCTGTAGTGTATCTCTGAACCTAGGTTTGGAGGGGGGGGGGGGGGGGGGGGGGAGGTAGGGAGTGGAGGTTAGCGGGGTGGGGGGGGGGGGGGGGGGGGGGGGGGGGGGTTGTCAGGGAAGGCTGCTGATGTGGCCTTGCTGGTGAAGTATATTCCTGCCGCTTTGGACCTGGAAGGGGCCCCGATCGTGACTGAGGAACTAAAAGCTGGCAGTGCATGAGCCCACTGCAATGCACTGGCCCTTTTTGAACATGTCCTGTATTTAATGCGATCCCTTAAAGCACAGAGATGGACAAACATGGTAACTTGTGCCCTGTCGGATCTGTCACCTTGTGGAGAGACAGTTGTGGTGTTGATAAGTTCATAAGTTCTAGTAACAGAATTAGGCCATTCGGCCCATCAAATCTACCCCACCATTCAATTGTGGCTGTTCTATCTTTCCCTCTCAACCCCATTCTCCTGCCTTCTCTCCATAATCCCTGATACCTGTGTTCAACTTCATAAAAGTTGTGAAATCAATAGACATTCAACACTAAAAAAAACAGGCTCTTCGGCCCATCAACTCTGTCAAGTGCCGTAGACTGCCCTCTCACCACTGTGGCTGCATGCGTTTCCCCTGGGCTCACCGGTTCTCTCTTGCATCCCAAAGACATGCAAGTCAGTTGGTCACGTCAGTGGCCTCTGTAAAATATCAAGGGCCCGGATCCACACTGTATCTCTAAACTAAACTAAGCTAAACAAAACTAAATATTGGGCGGTATGGTGGCGCAGAGGTTGAATCCCTGTTTTACAGCACTTGCAGTGCGTTAGATCCCGACTACGGGTGCTGTCTATATGGAGTTTGTATGTTCTCTCCGTGACAGCGTGGGTTTTCTCCGGTTTTCTTCGGTTTCCTCCCACACTCCAAAGATGTACAGGTATGTAGGTCAATTGCCGTGGGTTTGTATACTTAGCATAAGTGTAAATTGTCCCTAGTATATGTAGGATAGTGTTATCGCTGGTCGGCACAGACTCGGTGGGCCGAAGGGCCTGTTTCAGCACTGTATCTCTAAACTAAACTAAACTAAACATGTGGGTATGACCCTCCCCGCATTTCCACTCCCTCCTTCCACTCATCCAGTACCCAGCAACACAACTAGAGATATGTTATCCTTGCTGTAACACAGACTCCCGCATTCATCAGCTCCAGAGCTCAGTCATGGGAACTCCTTGCCTCCCATTTTGTTGTTAGACCAGGAGGGGCACAGATTATTTAGTGAACAAAAAAGCCTTGTGATTTTATAACATTTATCGCAAATTGATCAATTCCCCCAGAGCATTGACACTCTTTTGATGATGTAGTAGGTGGAACACGAAAACCACAAGTAGAGTTTTAGTTCGCAAAGCATGTCAGACTTCCTAGGCTTAGGGTGAGAGGGGAAAGATTAACATAGAAACATAGAAACGGCTTGTACTCGCTAGAATTTAGAAGATTGAGGGGTGATCTCATAGAGACTTACAAAATTCTTAAGGGGTTGGACAGGCTGGATGCAGGAAGATTGTTCCCGATGTTGGGGAAGTCCAGGACAAGGGGTCACAGTTTAAGGATAAGGGGGAAGTCTTTTAGGACCGAGATGAGAAAATTGTTTTTCACACAGAGAGTGGTGAATCTGTGGAATTTGCTGCCACAGAAGTTAGTTGAGGCCAGTTCGTTGGCCATATTTAAGAGGGAGTTGGATGTGGCCCTTGTGGCTGAAGGGATCAGAGGGTATGGAGAGAAGGCAGGTACAGGATATTGAGTTGGATGATCAGCCATGATCATATTGAATGGCGGTGCAGGCTCGAAGGGCCGAATGGCCTGCTCCTGCACCTAATTTCTATGTTTCTATAGAAAATGGGTGCAGGAGTAGGCCATTCGGCCCTTCAAGCCTGCACGGCCATTCAATGGCTGATCATCCAACTCAGTATCCTGTACCTGCCTTCTCTCCATACCCTCTGATCCCTCCAGCCACAAGGGCCACATCTAACTCCCTCTTAAATATAGCCAATAAACTGGCCTCAACTACCTTCTGTGGCAGAGAATTCCAGAGTCTCACCACTCTCACTGTGTGAAAAATGTTTTTCTCATCTTGGTCCTAAAAGATTTCCCCCTTATCCTTAACCTGTGATCCCTTGTTCTGGACCTCCCCAACATCGGGAACAATCTTCCTGCATCTAGCCTGTCCAACCCCGTAAGAATTTTGTAAGTTTCTATAAGATCCCCCTCAATCTTCTAAATTCTAGCGAGTACAAGTCTTGTGTGGAGTTTGTATGTTCTCCCTGTGACCGTGTGGGTTTTAGTAGGGACAGCTTTTTGAGAGGGCAACTTTTTGAGAGGGCAACCCCATCACCTTCTCACAAATACCTCTCAGACCAGGATGTGCAGGGGGGGGGGGGGAAACCGGAGCACCCAGAGAAAACCCACACGGTCACAGGGAGAACGTGCAAACTCCACACAGACAGCACCCTAGGTCATGACCAAACCCGGATCTTGGGCGCTGAGAGGCAGTGGCTCAACCAGCTGCCCCACTGTGCTGCCCAGGCTAACGTAGCCAGGTCGATTTACCCGCAACAGATCTGCTTCGGGTGGAGTATATTTTACATGATTATGAAAAAAAAAGTTGAACTAAGCGCAGCATCTAATGTTTCATCTTGGCTAACAAGTTGGGAACAGCATTGAATACCAGACGTCCGTAGGCTTTATGTTAAAAGTGTGTTTAAAAATGTTTTTATTTCAACCAGTAACCGCCAGGCCAAACCGAAGCCACAAACAAATCAAAAGCGACATTGAGGTGAGGTCCATGAGGGGGTTGTCCGTGTTTGGGCTGGCTGGACACTTGGTGTCTGCTCTGAGAGGGATTTCTTGTGTTTGGACCTTTTAATGTTCATAAAAGCGACTGAGTTAAGGGGAGAGTTATGTACTACAGATGGTCCCTTTGTGAAAGAGTTAAAACGAGTGTAGACCTGGGCCAGAAAGCTTGCCGTGATCTGTTTTTTATGGCAGAGCACCATTTATTTCCAGCCATATGCAAACAGCAAGTGTCTGACAGGATTTCCTGAGTATTCTAACATTCTAGACTGGAAAAAGCAAGTTGTGGACAATTTTTGCAGATCTGTCTCAATAATCTGAGCTCATTGTGCAGAGGTCTGTAGAACAGGCAAGCGTTTAAAGCCCCAGCGAATCCCTTTGCACCCCTACTCCTCTGCCCAAAATCCCCCTTCAAAACCTCAGCTGTTGCAAGATGACACGTTGACAGATGTAGACGCCAGACAATATTGTCACCTGCTTGATTAATTGCAAAGAAAATGTGTATTTCTTACCACTGTCTGCTAGGCCAGTTTTTTTTTTCCACAAGAGGTTGATCTAAGGGTCACAACTGCAAATGGATGACTACTTTCAGATCGAGGGAGCTGAACTTGACCCGAACAAGATTACCTCATGTAGAAACTGGGAACTGCAGTCGGTGCCGACCAGTGATCACCCGTACACTAGTTCTAGCCTACACACCGGGGACGATTTACGGAAGCCAATTAACCCACAAACCTGCACGACTTTGCAGTGTGGAAGGAAACCGGAGCACCCGGAGAAAACCCACGCGGTTACAGGAAGGGTGTGCAATCTCCGTACAGACAGCACCCACAGTCAGGATCAAACCCGGGTCTCTGATTGCTGCGCCATTGTGCTGATCTCCAGTCTGTGTCTCCAGCTCACTAGTATAGTGATTTCACCACCAAGATGCTGGTGCCAGCATGTAAAATTAACAATAAGAGCATTTGTTGAACTGCGGTGATTTCTGGCACAGGCTTCGTAAATGGAGCAGCAATCTGCTGATGAACACGGGGCCTTTTCAGTTCCACTGCTCACGGTCTGAATCAGGCAGAACGAGCGAGCATTCCCTTGTAGCTGTGGCCCCACTTTACAATGGCCCCGAGCCTCTCATGTACAGCACCACAGCCTTGCCATTGCTACTGAACCCCACACCAACCTGCAAACACAGATGTCTGCCAGCGGCACGGTGGCGCAGCGGTGGAGCTGCTGCCTCACAGCGCCAGAGGCCCGGGTTCGATCCTGACCTCGTGTGCTGTCTGTACGGAGTTTGCACGTCCTCCTCGTGACCGTGTGGGTTTCCTCCAGATGATCTAGCTTCCTCCAACATCCCAAAGGCGTGTGGGTTTGTAGGTTAATTTGATTAGTACGGGTGTCAGGGGTATGGGGAAAAGGAAGGGGAATGGGGTTGAGAGGGAAAGATGGATCAGCCATGATTGAATGATGGAGTACACGTGAAGTGTTCAATGACCTAATTCTGCTCCTATAACTTATGAACTTATTTGCTCCCAGTGTGTTGGGAGTGGATGTGAAAATGGGATAACATATTACTGGTGATAATGGTGATCGATGGTCGGAATGGACTTGGTGGACCGAAGGGCCTGTTTCCATGCTGTATTTTTCAACCAATCATTCAGTTTCATTCTTTCAGCTTTCAACGCCTGTGTAATAGTTTCTTGGCGTGTATGGAAAGTAGCAACTTCAGTAACTGACTTTTGCTTTTCATTACAAACAGAGAATATTTAGCCAGTGATAGACTGTGGTGTGCAGACGTTCACAAACGTTCAAAGATCACAAGGAGCCCAAGCTTATTTTGCTCTTAACTATGAGTCGGAAGGAGGTGGGCTCAAATATCACTCCAGCCTCTTGAACAGAAGTTCAAGGCTGATGCTTTCAGTGGACTTCTACATTAGTGCAACTCCATGGAAGGTGTGGTCTGATGGCTCAATGACTCGATGAGAACTCTAGTTGGTAACTGCGGAAATTGGGGAGTTTTTGCATGGTCATAGTCACAGAGCCCTCATGCTCACTCAGGTGATGGTAAAAGATACTGAGGTGCAACTTGATCAATGAGTCCAGTTGCATAAAGAAACAATGAATTGCAGATGCTGGTTTATACCAAAGATAGACATTTACTCTTTACAATTTCTGGAGGTCTTGGATGCAGCTGTTCCCAAAGCATGCTGTGTGGCATAGGTTTAAGGTGAAGGGGAAAAGATTTAACAGGAATCGGGGGGGGGGGGGGGGGGGGACTTTTTCACACAAAGGGTGGCGGGTGTATGGAACGAGCTGCCAGAGGAGATAGTCGAGGCAGGGACTATCACACCTTTTAAGAAACAATAGGACAGGTACATGGATAGGACAGGTTTAGAGCGATATGGGCCAAATGCAGGCAGGTGTGACGAGTCCAGATGGGACATGTTGGTTGGTGTGGGCAAGTTGGGCACGCTGTATGACTCTGTGACTATGACTATGCAAAAACTCCCCAATTTCCGCAGTTACCAACTAGAGTTCTAGAGCCATCGAGTCATTGAGCTGTACAACATGAAAACAGGCCCTTCAGCCCATCTTGAAACAGTGTCTGTAAAGAGATGTGCAAAGACCAGAGATTGGGAAAGATGGTGCATGCATATCCGAACCTTACTTCTTCTGTTGCAAAACCTGCCTTTTTATCCGGTATCTGCTGCTAAAGGTTAATTTGAGGTGGTGATCGGGCTGAACATTTTCCACTTTGTTAGTAACTGTCAAGGCATGAAGGAAGTGGCTTTGAAGGTGCATCACCGTGATGGGAGAACATTGTTCCTTTTGAAGCCTCTATCATTAATAAATCTACGTAACTGATCATTGTCATAATTGGCAGCTGTGGACCAGGTTGAAAGCCGGAGACAGTGTTTAATTGATAGAAAAATTATAGATGAATCTAAACTTTGAACTGCTGTGTAGGTATTGGAGATTGTGGAAAGCGTAATGTTTCTTCTAATCTACAAAGTCAAGCCCTCAAGTTATTGGTCTACCAAAGACCTTGCAGTCAGCTTTAAACTTTAGATTCTAGAGATACAGCGCAGGAACAGCACCCGTCCGCGCCGACCAGCGATCACCCCGTACACTAACACTATCCCACACCCCAGGGACAATTTACGAATTTTACCGAAGCCAATTAGCCTACAAACCTGCACGTCTTTGGAGGGTGGGAGAAAACCGGAGCACCCGGAGAAAACCCACGCAGTCACAAGGAGAACGTACAAACTCCGTACAGGCAGCAGCACCTAGTCAGGATCAAACCCGGGTCTCTGGCGCCGTGAGGCAGCAACTCTACCGCTGCGCCACTGTGCCGCCCAGGCTGAAGGGCTCGTTTCTGGGCCGCACAGCTCTTTGACAACTGCAGTGCCTGGTTACGCTTGTGTGTCCGCAGTGGTTGAAATCTGTCTTCACGGCTGACGTGCCCTGTTTGTGTTTGTGTGTTCACCTCAGCTTAAGTTGATGCCTTGGCTGACAGGCTGCTCTGAAGGAGCGGCGCTGCCCCCGTCCCCGTGTGGTACGAAGGGGCAGTACTCCAGAAGGCAGCCTGTCTCTGTTCTGTTCTTCTCTCCCCTTTCTCGCTACTGTGCTCCTACCCAACCCCCCCCCCCCCCGCACACCCCTTTGCCTCTTCGTTCAACGCTGGGGCGTTCTGGAGAACTGACCTTTGTGAAGCCTTCTTATCAGCAGGAAACTATGACAAGGAGGAGAGAATTGCTCACTCTGGAAAGAAATTTTGAGACAGCGAGTAATTGCTCATTGCTCTCTTGTGCCAACAGTCGGCAATAATCTTGGGAAGCCTCGAGTTAAGGAATAGATTTAACAGGGTCTTATGTAGGGGGAAACCAACCAACAGAGATAGATTGCTCATCGTGCTGTGTTATTCAATTATAAAGAGCATTGGAGCTGAGCAAAAATGATAATAGTGGTTTGGATTTAGCAAAAGAAATAAATCCTTCCTCAGGGAGAGATGGGTCTAGTATCAATAAAAATGAAGGGAAGATGAGGATGAGGATGAGGGGTGATCTTGTAGAAGTTTACAAAATCTTGAGACAAATAGATTGGGTAAACGCGCAGTCTTTTGCCCAGAGTAGGGGAATCGAGAGCCAGAGGACATGGGTTTAAGGTGAGGGGAGAAAGATTTAATAGGAATCTGAGGGGTAACTTTTTTACACAAAGAGTGGTGGGTGTGCGGAACAAGCAAGGAGGAGACAGGTACTATCGCAGAGTTTAAGAAACATTTAGACAGGTACATGGATAGTATAGGTTTAGAGGGATATGGGCCAAACGCTGGCAGGTGGGGCTAGTGTAGATGGGACATGCTGGTCCGCATGGGCAAGTTGGGCCGAAGGGCCTGCTTCCACGCTGTCTGACTGTATAATTCTGAGGGCTCTGATTCTAAATCCTTGTGCTCCCGTTCTCCGATCACCTGGCACCTTGAGCTGACGAGAGCAGATTGATGGCCTGGTCTTCAACCCGTTTCCACTTTGCCGTCCATTCAGTGGTAAGCGCTCCATGCTTGTTGCCGTGGCTTGGCTAGTAGAGGCAGGCCATGCTGACCCCTGACTCGGTTAATTAGGGGGTTAACTCTTGCTCCAGATGTTAGAAAACTGAAATCATTGCAACAGACAGCTGTTGGAGACCCAGACATTGGGTACTTGATCATTACAGGTGTGAGGGGTTATGCGTAGAAGGCAGGAGAATGGGATGGAGATGGGAAAATAGATCAGCCATGATTGAATGGCAGAGGAGACTCCGTGGGCTGAATGGCCCAATTCTGCTCCTATGTCTTATAAACTCAGGGTGAAGACTGGAGTGCAGTAGTGTGTTTCAAGTGAGAAGCTGAACTGGGCCGAGGCTGTTGTTAAGGTGAAAGTAGTAGATGCCAAGTGTTCATTTCCAAGAGGTGCAGGGGAACTGTTCTGCTGTGATTATATCATCATCCTCTCATTGCCTCTTGCGGGAGCTTTCAATATGTAAGTTACTGTAACTGCCCCTTTAAACAAAAGACTTATCCTCAACGTACCATGAGCAGGTTTCTCATTATAAATTTGCAATCGGAAGGATTTGGGCCCCAGCCACTGTAAAGCAACAAAGGAGATCTTGTCTCTCTTTAAATGGAATGTACGTGCATTGCCTCAGTTCATTCGGAGTTTATTATTTGAGAAAATTATATGCAGAAATGGTTATGTGAATGTATCGTTGTGTGAATGCCTGTTTTGTATTGTATGCATACATATCCTTGCATTCTACAATCTGATCCTGTTTGAAACCACTGTGTATGCAGAACAAAGGTTGTAAATGGCCTTTTAAAATATGGTTAGAAGTGGGTGGATGATTGGTCCTAGATCTACGAGTGGTGATCAGTCTGAGGTGACTCAAGGAAGAGTTTATCCCCAGCCAATTTGTACATTGCACGCTAGCCCACAGTGCGTTGGAAACCAAGCAATCTATTTTTTTGATGCTTGTGTTATTCATTTATATATAAAATTATGAAAGGCATAGATAGGGCAACTTTCCTATGGTGGAAATGTCACCGACTAGAGGTGACTAGAGGTGTACCTTGGTTATTGGCTTTGGTATAATTGTAAATTGTTCCTAGGGTGTGTAGGATCGTGTTAGTATGCGGGGATCGCTGGGCTGTGCGGACTGGGCAGGGCCGAAGGGCCTGTTTGTGCGCACTACCTCTAAACTAAACTAGAGCATAACAAGAGGGCATAGCTTTAAAGTGAGAGGGGCAAAGTTTAAAGGAGATGTGTGGGGCACGTTTGTCCACACAGTGGGTGGTGGGTGCCTGGAACTCATTGCCAGGGGTGGTGGTGGGCGTAGATACAACAGCAGCGTTTAAAAAACTTTTAGATGGGCAGAAGGATATGCAGGGCATTGCCCGAGATGGAGTGTTTTAGTTATGAGAAGAGACTGGAGCGGTTAGGTCTGCTCCCCATGGAGAAGCTACTGTAGACCTGTTTTCCTCAGAGTGGAGGAGGTTGACTGTTGACACGATTGAGGTGCATACAATTCTGAGGGGTGTAGGTAGCCTAGATTGATAGACTCTTTTCCCCATGTCAGAGGCAAATAAAACAAGAGGACATAGAGTTAAGGAAGCAAAGTGTGATTTGGAGGTGCTCTTATTTTCCCAGAGTGGTGATAGCAGGAATTCAGGGGATGATGGTGGAAGCAGATTTACTGACAGCAGTTAAAGGATATCTAGATAAGCAATTGTATTTCTGAGGGATAAATGGCAACGGACCAAGTGCTGGAAGATGGAATAGGGATATGAGCCCACTGGTTGATATTGGGCTGGTGGGCTGAATGGCCTCTTTCTAAGTTAAGGCGGGTACTATCGCAATGTTTAAGAAGCATTTAGACAGGTACATGGATAAGACAGGTTTAGAGGTATAAGGCCAAACGCAGGCCGGTGGGACCATTGTAGATGGGACATGTTGGTCGTTATTGGTAAGTTTGGCCGGAGAGCCAGTTTCCACGCTGTGAGACTCTATGATTGTAAGTAGGTTATTCCCAAGCTTATTTCTTGTACATTTGTGTTCTCACCCTCCTGCCTTTATCACAGGAGCAGAGAATTATCATCTAGATCTTTGGTGGTGTTGCGTTAGCAGATTTTCCAGACTATTGGAAACACACTTTAGTTTTAGAGTTACAGAGTTGAGTCCGCACTGACCAGCGATCATTAGTTCTATCCTACACAACTCGGGACAATTTTTTACCAAATAACCCACGTCTTTGGGATGTGGGAGAAAGCCAGAGCAGCTGGAAGAAACCCACGTGGTCACACGGAGCACGTACAAGCTCCGTATAGTCAGCACCCGTAGTCAGGGTTGACCCCAGGTCTCTTGCGATGTGAGGCAGCAACTCTACCCCTGCGCCACCACCACCATGCCACTCCCATTGTAGTTGGAGTTCTCTATCAATGGCCTCAGCTCAGTACTGAACAGTTCCATCGTTTTGTTTTGATCCCAAGTCGGGTGAACGTCTAATAAAGAGAGAGAACCCTGAACTGAATGGAATGTGTACAAGTGGTCAGGTTTTTGTTCTGTTTTGATTTGGGAAAGGTGGAGGGGATAAGGTCTTGGCAGCTTCCATGGAAACAGGGCCTAAAGTAGTAGTTGCAGGCAGCTGGATGATTTCTACTGAGGGTGGTAAGTGGCTGGCTATAGATAGGTGTTCACACACAGCAGCTGCCCCAAATGCCTGGTGCTAGTACGTCCCACTGGGTTGACTGTAAGAGTGGGGGGGGGGGGGGGGGGGGGGTTGATTAGAGCCACCCAAGATGCTTTGCAACAGCTGTCAAAGCCGGGGAGAGCTGTCTCGGAGTTCGTGAAGGCCTGAGGTATTTTAGGAGCGCGCTAATAATAGACTTGCAAAAGTACTGTGAAGGTGGCAACTCTTTACATTTGCTAATAAGGCTGAAAACCGCACTCAGAATTTTTGCATCCACCTCAGCCTGGTTTTAGACTTGTCAAAGTCTGTGTGCTCAGTTAAAACTGCATGATTCAAGTCAAGGAGTCACAGAAGCAGGCCCTTCGGCCCGACCTGTCCGTGCTGATCAGGATGCCCCCCATCTAAGTAAGTCCCATTTATAGTCACAGAGTCATACAGTGTGGAAACAAGCCCTTCGACCCGACTTACCCACGCCGACCAACATGCCGCATTTGCCTGTGTTTGAACCTTATCCCTCGTAAGCTTTCCTATCCATGTACGATCCAATCCCGGGTGCGCTCAGTACGGAGTTTGTACATTTTCCCTGTGACTGCGTGGGTTTTCTCCGAGTGCACGGGTTTCCTCCCACATTCCAAACACATGCAGGTGTGTAGGTTAATTGGCTTCGGTAAAATTTGTAAATTGATCCTCACGTGTAGGATAATGCTGGTGTCGGGGGGATCGCTGGTCGGCACGGACACAGTGGGCTGAAGGGCCTGTTTCCACACTGTATCTCTAAACTCTAAAGTGAAAGTCACATTGTCTGGTTGCTGGTTCCAATTGGACACATCCATTGACGTCACATGGTGTCATAGAGTGATGCAGTGTGGAAACCGGCCCTTCAGCCCAACTTGCCCACACTGACCAACATGTCCCATATACACTAGTCCCACCTGCTTACATTGGCCCATATCCCTCTATCCTATTCATGTACCTGTCTAAATGTTTCTCCTTCCACTTGCCCCACACCCTCTGCATGAATCACTAGCGATGTCCCTACTTATGACCCTCCATCCTCCCACACATAACAGAGAGCAATCAGATACTTTGTTATCTGTTGGGTGATTCAACCCCCTTTTCCCATCCTGTCTTGTGTGGTTAATGACTGATCAAAGGGACCTCCTTAAAGTAAATGAAACCAGCATGCGACTTATTTTAAACACCTGTTGACATTTCCCAATGTCTCGTTGGCAGCCGTGTCCTGGGGATTAATATTTAATTCCAGGAAACTGCGAGGCAATCTTGGAAAGTTGGCGATATTCAAGTGTGGATGAGCTTTACTTTATATTTCTTGAAGTCAGTGCAGGTTGCTCCTACACACTACCGGCTTGTCTCTGTACAATAAATGGTTTGTCAGGCGGTGGATGTGTGGCATTAACTGTTAGTTAGTGCCTTAGGTTTGATGCTTCAATGGTACTTTTGTGTCACACATACTTTTGTTTTGCCTGGAGTTTAGTAAAAACAAAAGACAGCACATCATATGGAGAACTCCTACAAGAGTGCAGGAATAGTACATCGATTACATTGAGACAGCACACAAAGGCGCAGCGGTAGAACTGCTGCCTCACAACGCCAGAAACCCAGGATCAATCCTGACAATGGGTCCTGTCCGTACGGAGTTTGCACGCTCTCCCTGTGACTACGCTGGTTTTCTCCGGGTGCTCCGGTTTTCTCCCACATCTCAAAGATGCGCAGGTTTGTAGGTGCAATTGGCTTCCGTGAATTCCCCCTAGTGTGTAGGATGCGATAGTGGGAGAACATATAACTAGTGTTCGGCGGAGTTTGAATGTTCCCCCAGTGAATGTGTGGGTTTCTGCCAAAGACGTGCGGGTCGGTAAGTTAATTGGCCACAGTTCCACTGACGGTTTGAATTGCAGTTTGTTCAAACCACCATGCGGTGATCTGGGTTTTTTACTTCATATAGATTGGGATACTTAATGGGCAGAGATGCTGCCTGACACGCAGAGTTACTCTGGCATTTTGTGTCTGTCTTTGGTGTAAGCCAGCATCTGCAGTTCCTTCCTGCACATGGGAACAGGCCCTTCAGCCCACCTTGTCCATGCCTCTCATTATTTTATTAACTTCTACCTGGTTGCCCCTCAGCTTCCCACACCTCCTGAGAAACTGTGGCCCATCAACTTACCGACAATTGTAGCATATACGGTTTTTGCCAGGTTTCAGCGTGCACAATGCACTGTTGTGCAAAAATGGAAAACACCTCAGTTGGACATGATACAGAAATGTTTCAAAACATTTGAAAAACAACAGTAGTATCGAGACTGGAATGGGCAGAGCGACAACAGTTTATAAAGGGCTGGGGCTGTCTAGCTTTGCCCGAGTGATTTGCGAGAAATGCACATTTTTTCTGGTTATAATTCAGTCTGGAGAATATAATGAAAACTGACCCCGTGTGCCCCCCCCCCCTGTAAATCCACAGAGACAAACAAAGGAAACATCTGAGCAATAGAACGATGGGTCACACCATTTACGAAATGCTGTTTCTGACTTGCTTAGTTTGACCTTTCCAGCTCGTGTGACTGGAAGTGAAAGCTTCAATAAAAAAACAACCATTCTTTAAAAACATGTCAGAATCAGGGCTAACTAATGAATTCCTCTGGCTTTTTGTTAATGGGCTCTTGTGGTGGAAAGCTGGACAAGTGGGCCGACAAATGGCTAATGGAGTTTCATGCAGATAAGTGTGAGGTGCTGCTTTTTGGGAAGTCAAACCAGGGCAGGAACTTGACAGTGAATGGTAGGGCCCTGGGAGTGCTGGAGAGGTGAGGGATCCAGGAGTACAGTTACATCAATCGCAGAAAGTAGGGTCGCACAAGGTGTAAAGAAGGCTCTTGGCACCTTGGCTTGATTAGTCAGCGCATAGAGTGTAGAAGTTGGGACGTTATGTTAGAGTTGTACAAAACGTTGCTGAGACTGCATTTTGGAGTTCAGTTTTGGTCACCCTGTTGTTAAGCTAGAAAGAGTGCAGGGAAAGTTTCACAAGGATATTGCCAGGACTTGAGGGCCTGAGACATAGGGAAAAGTTGGGCAGGCTGGGACTTTATTCCTTGAAGCGTTTGAAGGCAACGGGATGATCTTATAGATATGTATAAAATCATGAGGTGAATAGATAGGGTGAATGCAGAGTCTTTTACCCAGGGCAAGGGAATCAAGAACCAGAGGACATGGGTTTAGGGTAAGATGGGGAAGATTTAATAGGAACCTGAGGGGCAACTTTCTCACTCAGGGTGGTAGGTATATGGAACGAGCTGCTAGAGGAGGCAGGTACTGTAACTGTATTTAAAAGCTACTAGTGCAGATACATGGATTGGAAAGTTGTAGAGGGAATGTGTAGGAAGGAACTGCAGATGCTGGGTGATACCGAAGATAGACTAAAAATGCTGGAGTAACTCAGCGCGTCAGGCAGCATCTGTGGAGAAAATGGAATAGGTGATGTTTCGGGTCGGAACCCTTCTTCAGCTGAAGAAGGGTTCTGACCCGAAACATCACTTATACCTTTTCTCCAGAGATGCTGCCTGACCCGGGTGCTGTCTGTACAGAGTTTGTATGTTCTCCCCATGACCTGTGTGGGTTTCTCCGGGAGCGCCGGCTTCCTCCCGTACTCCAAAGACGTACAGGTTTGTAGGCTAATTGGCTTGGTAAATTTGTAAATTATTCCTAGTGTGTAGGATAGGGTTTGCGTGTGGGGATCACTGGTCAGCGCGGATTCTGTGGGACGCACTGTATCTCTAAACTAAACTAAACTAAACTCGCTGAGTTACTCCAGCGTTTTGTGTCTATCTACGGTTTAGAGGAATATGGACAAATGGCTTTAGCCGAGGTGGGGTATCTTGCTCGGCATGGATGAGTTGGTCCGGAGGGCCTGTGTCCAAGCTGTGTGACTCTATAGGACAATGATGGAAGCTGGGTGCTTCTGGTACACTGACAGGTGCTGGGTGTAGGGTGACTGGTCCAAAGCTGCGTAGGGGATGGGAACTGGCGCCGTGCTTGATGTCCCCCCACTCACTCACACCCTCAGTCTGGCTCCACAGTGGGCATGGCGACAGAAGGGAGAAATAGTTGTCCCACCAGCTCCCGACAGCTGAGCTCCATTCCTTTCCACGACTGCAGCCTGCGCTCTCCGGGGCTTCTCACATTGCCTCCTTTGAAGCTTGTCAACATGCTTGTGCCTAAAGCCATGACCGTCCCAAACCGAGACGACTACACCACTGCCAAGTGAAGCAGCTGCCTTCTGTTGGGTTCCTTCATCTTCCCATTGATTCAGTCAGAGGCATTGTACACAGCATCAACTGTGAACAAAATGTGTAGCAACGAACTGCAGATGCTGGTGTACGCAGTCTGAAGAAGGGTCTTGACCCGAAAGGTCACCTATTCCTTTTCTCCAGAGATGCTGCCTGAGCTGCTGAGTTGCTTCAGCATTTTGTGTCTATCTTCAACTGTGAACAGTTCCTCAAGTCCCACCCTGGTTGTTCTGTCAGTTCCATACTTTGCATCTCCGTATCTCTCCGTTTTCACCTCTTCCTTGGCCATTATGGGCTCCACCCTTCTTTGGTCTTCTGTTGCCGGCCCTGATTGGTTCTGACCTTTTCCGACCTCTAGTCCCCTGACTCCTCTATCTTTAAGAGCCCTATCTTGCTCTCTCTTGAAAGTATCCAGAGAACCGGCCTCCACTGCCCTCTGAGGCAGAGAATTCCATCGTCAGGATCCAAGCTGGGTCTCTGGCACTGTAATGCCCCTGTCCCAATTAGGAAACCTGAACGGAAACCTCTGGAGACTTTGTGCCCCACCCAAGGTTTCCGTGCGGTTCCCAGATTTTCCCGGAGGTTTTTGTCCTCCGGCAACCACCTTCAACTAGCATCGAAATCGGCTTTGACTAAAAAATTACCGATTTTTAAAACGGAAACCACTTTCGACCATTAGGGAGACTGACAGAAACCTCCAGGAGCCGCACGGAAACCTTGGGCGGGGTGCAAAGTCTTCAGAGGTTTCCGTTCAGGTTTCCTAAGTGGGACAGGGGCATAAGGCAGCAACTCTACCGTTGTGCCACTGTGCTGCCCTTATATGCATTCCTGTTTAATTTTACCCCCCTGCTTGATGTAATACAGAGACCATGGTGACCTCTGATTCTATCTCCTTTCCGACACCTTCAATTCTACCTGTCGGACAGGTGCATGAATGCTCCACCCGGCAATATATCAGCATGAGTGCTCCCTCTGCCATTGTTCACGGGTCAGTCACATAGTCTGCACCGTAATGGCCCTCTCACGCTACCTCAAGGTTGGAGTCCGGCCATATACCACAGGGCCTGGAAGCAGTTTCTCACTAAAATTGGCAGTGAATCCTGACGTCCAATCCTTCAAGGGGCTCCCAACGCCAATGTAATTGCCGCTTTGTAGTAGAATCGTGTTAAGCAGCATATTCAGAGTTGAAGTAGGTAAACGGAGACTGAGGTACAGATTGGCTGTGAGTTTAATAAACTGTGTCACAGGCTTGAAGGAGTGATGTGCCCACTGCTGTGGGAAGAAGCTTTTTGAGAGGGTCTGACAGCGTTGGCAGAGGATTCTACAGCACAGTTCGGATTGGTACACTCAATTGTTTTCCTCCTTACGTAGAGAGTCATGGAGTTATACAGCGCGGAAACATGCTGTCTGAAGACCTGAAACGTCACCTACTCCCTTTCTCCAGAGATGCAGCCGTCATGTTCATGTTCATGTTCATGTTCATGTAATAGGAGCAGAATGAGGCCATTCGGCCCATCAGTCTACTCCGCCATTCAATCATGGCTGATCTATCTCTCCCTCTCAACCCCATTCTCCTGCCTTCTCCCCATAACCTCTGACACCCGTACTAATCAAGAATCTATCTATCTCTGCCTTAAAAATATCCACTGACTTGGCCTCCACAGCCGTCTGTGGCAATGAATTCCACAGATTCACTCAAATTTCACTGTACAATGCAATTAAATTGAATCTTGAATCTTGATTACAATCGAGCCATTCACAGTGTGCTTGATAAGGGATCAATGCTTATGCCTGACCCGCTGAATTGGTCAAAGAGAGATGACCTGTCTCTCTTTGGTGTAAACCAGCATCTGCAGTTCCTTCCTACCCATTTAAACAGCCCCTTCAGCCCACTTTGTCCATGCTGATGAAATTGGCATTCTAGACTGGACCCATTCCCCTGCATTTGGCCCTTGTGCCCCTAAACACTTCCATTATATTTGATATGCTATATATCTGTTCAAAGTTATTTTTATATCTACTCTAGCTTCCGCAGGCAGTTTTTTTGCGATATTGTCTACTCTCCAAGTGAAAACGTTGCCCCCGATGACCCTCTTAACTCTCTCCCCTCTCTGTAACTGCAGATACTGGTTTATACTGTGTTATTCTCCAGTCTGAAGAATGACGGTCCCAACCTGAAACGCCACTTATCCATTTTCTCTGGAGATGCTGTATGATCTGCTGAGTTACTCCTGCATTTTGTGTTCATCTAGTTTCTGAATCCTCTACCCCAGGGAAAAAAACTGTGAGTGTTCACTTTATCCTTTCCCCTCCTGATTGTGGAAACTTCGCTGAGTTTATCCCACAGTCTGCCATGCTGCAAAGAAAAAAATCCCAACCTACAGTCGGGACAAGAGGCTGTAGAGTCTGGAATCTTCCGCAAGGAACAAAGTGCTGGGGGAACTCAATAGGTCAGGCAGCAACATCTGCAGGGGAAATTGGACAGACGCTGTCCACGGACAGATGTTTCGAGTCAGGACCGTTCTTCAGTCTAAAGATGGGTTCTGACTTGAAACATCGTTTAGAAGCAGAGAACCGCACATGCTGGTTTATACCAAAGATAGACACAAAATACTGGAGTAATTCAACGGGCCAAGTGGCATCTCTGGAGAAAAAGGATGGATGACGTTTGAACAAGGGTCCCGACCTGAAACATTATCATCCTTTTCTGTAGCTGGCTCTAATTGGTCCTGGTCTTTCCTCAACTCAGCACTTCACTCCCCCCCCCCCCCGTACATTCAGTCTAAGGGTGAGAACCAATATGGCCCACCAGCCCCAGCACCCTCTGGCTGGAGATGGGGGTCAGGAACTAGGTTCTGTCTGAAGAAGGATCCTGGCCTGAAATGCCATCTACATACCCTTTTTGTCGTGAGAGTTTTATCTTGAGATGTCTCAGTCTGAGAAACATCACCCATCCTTTTTCTCCGGAGATGCTGCCTGACCCACCGAGTTACTCCAGCACGTTGTGTCTTTATCAAAATAGTTGATTGGAAATTCATCTCTGTTCCTTCTCACTCAGAATTCGCCTGCATTTTTTAAACTACTGTTGTATCCTTGAAATGGCTTCTGAGGTATTCCATAATCCTTCCAACTTTAAGATTTGTGCAGCCTGAGGTTTGCGGTCCATCTGTGCCCAGCAGCGACCGTCTAACGCTGGGGTGCTGGGCAGCCCAGGGGCGCAGCGGTAGAGTTGCTTCCTCACAGCGCCAGAGACCCGGGTTCGATCCTGACTATGGGTGCTGTTGGTATGGTGTTTGTACGCTCTCTCTGTGACCACGTGGCTTTTCTCCTGGGGGCTCAGGTTTCCTCCCACATTCCAAAGATGTAAAGGTTGTAGGTTAATTGCCTTCTGTAAACTGTCTCGCGGGTGTAGGTGATCTATGGCCGGCATAGACTCGTTGGGCCGAAGGGCCTGTTTCCACGCTGAATCTCTCAACTAGACTAAAAGTAAATTAACTCAGTGGGTCAGGCAACATCTCAAGAGTAAACGGGCATTTCAGGTCGGGGTCCTTATTCAGTCTGAACCTGGCCACTGGCTAGTTCCTGACCCCCATCTCCAGTCAGATGGGGCTGGTGGGCCATACATGTTCCCCCCTCCCCTCCCCGCCCCCAGTCCGCTTCCCCGAAGGGACAGGCCGATGACTCCCCTGGCTCCACATTCCTTCCGTGCCCTGAGTTGCAGCCAGGCAGCTGTGGAACACCTGCTGAAGGAGGAATGCGTTCCGACTTGCCGATACTCAAGTGAGGTGGGGAGGTGTGGACGGAGGGGGGAATGTGTTGGATGTACATGGATCAGAGCTGTCGATCCCGTTGTCACGGTGATCGACCTTTATTTTCTTCGCACGGATAATGGTGATGATAATCACTTGTCAGCAGCGACTTAAAATGTGGAATAAGATGAAACGTATTGCACTATTATAGTTTGTTTTTATGTGTGAGTGTGTATATATATAACAAACTAACTAATAATGCAATATAGAAATGTTAAATAGTATATAATATTAAAAGTGTATTAAAATGTTTGGTATATAGTTCAGTATATATGTATGTATATATTCCGACATCTCCCTATCATTTCTGGATCTCACTGTCTCCATCACAGGAGAAAGACTATCGACAGACATCTACCACAAACCTACTGATTCCCATAGCTATCTAGACCAGTGCTTCTTAAACTGGTGAATGGTTCACCCAAGGGCTAATGAAATTATTATGGGGTGAATGAAACTAGAGGGGTGAATGGAGGGTGAATGACTTAATTTATTCAGATATTTATATATTTTTTTCTATACTTAAAAAAGGCATTGCCATTAAAGTGGTTAGTAAGCTCTTATCTGTTTTAATGGCAGTGGAGCTGGAAATTTGATATGTTTTTTTCTCTCTACCTATGGATTTCTAATTTCAAAGTAGCAGGATATTTCCCAAATTTACTGTAATGTAGCCTTTTAGGGAAGACTGGTGGGATCATAAATTTTTCACGAAAAAAACTGCAGTAATCAAACCCAGAAAGGGTAGGATGGGGCTGAAGCCCAGTGTTACATTGGAATGTTTTTCTTATCTAATAAAATGATTTTCCAACACCAGTGGTAATTAAACTTTGTTATTTTCTAGTTTTCTAACATATTTTTAGGATGTTCAAAAAGTTGAATAAAATAAACACTTAAGAAATGAGCTAATTCATCTTTTTTGCTCATGTGATAAAAATAAATTATATCTAAAATTATGCACAAGGGAGAATAAGATGAAAATAACCAAAAAATCATAAAAAAATTTAGTCGAGTGTGAATGAAATTTTGTGACTCAAGGGTGAATGACACTGAAATAGTTTAAGAAGCACTGGTCTAGACTACACTTCTTCCCACCCTGCTTCCTGTAAAGACTCTATCCCCTACTCCCAATTCCTCTGTCCTCGCCGCATCTGCGCCCAGGATGAGGTTTTCCATACTGGATCATCGGGGATGTCCTCTTTCTTAATGGAACAGGGGTTCCCCTCTTCCATTATAGATGAGGCTCTCACTAGGTTTTCCTCGATTTACTGTAGGTAAACTAGGTTATTCCGCAGCTCCGCCCCTTTACCTCACCGCTCGACTCCATCCAAGGATCCCGACAGTCTTTCCAGGTCGGGTAGAGGTTCACTTGCACCTCCTCCAACCTCATCTGCTGTATCCGTTGTTCTAGGTGTCAACTCCTGTACATCGACAAGACCAAGTGCAGGACCGGCGATCGTTTCGCTGAACACCTCCGTTCAGTCCGCCTTAACCTACCTGAGCTCCTGGTTGCTCAGCACTAACTCCCCCTCCCATTCCCAATCTGACCTTTCTGTCCTGCGTCTCCTCCATTGCCAGAGTGAGGCCCAGCGCAAATTGGAGAAACAGCACTTAATATTCTGCTTGGGCAGCTTATACCCCAGCAGTAAGAACATTGACTTCTCTAACTTCAAATAGCCCATGCTTTCCCTATCTCTCCATCCCCTCCACTTCCCAGTTCTCCTTGGATGTAGAGACAGCCTTACTGTCTCTACATTCTATCTCTGTCCCACCCACTCCCCTGACATAAGTCTGAAGAAGGGTCTCGACCCGAAACGTCGCCCATTCCTTCTCTCCAGAGATGCTGCCTGTCCTGCTGAGTTACTCCAGCATTTTGTTTCTACCTTCTATATATATATATATAAAGTATAATAAAAAGTTCAGTATATATCCAATTAACTTTTTTTTCATTTATTACATTGTGTACAGAGTAATATCTTTACATACCTGTTGTGCTGCTGAAAGTAAGAAATTCATTGTTCAATTTGGGACATATGACATTAAAACACTCTTGACTACACATACTCCTTGGCACAATGCAGTTGGGGCGCTGATACGAGAACGTCGCAGACAAATGTTCGCAGGCCTCTGTGAAAACCTGTTTCAACCATTTGTGTGCCATGTTATTAAAATAGGTGCTTGAACAGGTGTGGGCTCTTTGCTTACATACCACAGTGTCCATGTTAAATTATCCCATTAACTTGCCCCTCATACTCTGTGCAATCTGATCCTGTTAAGAGTTCTGCACCAACAGCTATCATTCTTTCTGTTCAGGTCAATGCGACCAGGTGGCAACTTATAATAGTTATATTCTAGGGCCTCCAGCTATTTGTTCGTTGATTACGTTTTTGGATATAATTAATGAGAGACAGTGTCCACTGGTAGGAGATTGAGAATCAAGAAATATAGGGGTGAGAACAGCACCGAGGCGTACTGGTAAAGCTGCTGCCTCACACTGCCAGAGACACTGCATGGAATCAGGCTCTTCGGCACACCAAGTACGCACCGACCCGCGACCACCCGGTTCTATCCTACGCACCAAGGGCAGTTTTACAGAAGCCAATTAACCTACAAACCTGCATGACTTTGGAATGTGGGAGGAAACCGGAGCATCCGGTCACACGGAGAACGTACAAACTCCGCACAGACAGCACCCGCCGTCAGGATCGAACCCGGGTCTCTGGCGCTGTGATGCAGCAACTCTACCGCTGCGCCACTGTCGCCCAAACGTGTTTGTTCGTTTTCCCTGTGACGCCATGGGTTTTCTCCGAGTGCGCCGATTTCTTCCCACATCCCAATTTGGATTTGTTTGGATTTGTCGGTTCATTGGTGTCTGTAAATTGGCCCTAGTATGTAGGGAGTGGATGAGAAAGTGGGATAACACAGATCTAGTGTGAACGGGTGATCGATGGCCGGAGATAGATACAAAATGCTGGAGTAACTCAGTGGGACAGGCAGCATCTCTGGATAGAAGGAATAAGTGACGTTTCGGGTTAAGACCCTTCTCTATTTCATCTGACCGATGGCATGGACTTGGTGGGTTTCCATGCCATAACCTATAAACTAAACTAAGGGAACTGGAGGGGAATTTTTCTGTGAGAGCATGTTTAGTTTAGTTTAGAGCTACAGCGTGGAAACAGGCCCTTCGGCCCACTCAGTCCGTGCCAACCAGCAATCACCCCGTACCAGTTCTATCCAACACACAAGGGACAATTTACAGATGCCAATTAACTTACAACCTGCATGTCTTTGGAATGCAGGAGGAAACCGGAGCACCCGGAGAAAACCCACGTGTCACAGGGAGAACATACAAAATCCGTACAGACAGCACAAGTGGTCAGGATCGAACCCAGGTCTCTGGCGCTGTAAGGCAGCAACTCTACCGCTGAACACTGTGCTGCCATGTGTTCATGGCCTGAAAAACATCCTCCTTGCACCTAACCTGTCCAGTCCTGGATGAATTATTTGTGTTTCAACTAGATATTTCCTTCTCATAGAACGAAGCCTTTTGACCCATCAAGTCTCTGGTTGATTAAAAAAAAAACTGCTGGAGGAAATCAGCAGTTCAGGCAGCATCTGTGGAGAAAAATAGACAATTAACGTTTCCTGTCAAGACCCTCATGTTTGAGGCTCAATCCAGATGAAGGAACTCGAACTGTTGACTGACCATTTGCCTCCAGAGATGCTGCCTGAGCCGCTGAGCTCCTCCAGCAGTTTGATCCTTGTTCAAGATTTCAGCATCTGTAATCTTCAGTGTCTCCAAGTCTAGGATTCCAGTACTTTGGCAAAGATTGTCTGTCTCGGCACACACGAAACATATGCTCCTGTTCTCTATAAACAGCCACCCATTTAATAAACATTCGGATTTGTTAGGGGGACGGTGTACGGTATTATCAAGATAGTATGTAACCCCAAGAAAAACAAATTACTGAAAATTGTTAGTCAATGTTTCAAAGTTAAAATAATATTAATGTTTCAATGGGACAGTTTAAACACGATTGGATTCAAATTAGATTAAAAGTAAAGCTCGACTGATTTGTAACTGGTTCTCCAATCACATGACTGAGTCAAAATGTTGCCTGTTCCATTACTCCAGAATTTCTGCCTGACCCGCTGAGTTACACCAGCGTTTGTGGCTATCGTGATTGTAAACGCATGTTTCAAATTCTGCACAAACCCACTGACCACGGTTCGATCCCGACCGAGACTCCTGTCTGTGTGGAGTTTGCACGTACTCCCTGTGATCATGCGAGCTTCCCCAGGGTGCTATAGTTTCCTCCCACATCCCAACAACCATCTGGTTGATAGGCTGGTTGGCCACAGTAAATTACTCTGGGTAACAGAGTCATTTCTGTGTTCTGTAACCGAAGAAATGGGCGTTAATGGATCTGTGAGGCAAAAAATAGAATGGATTCTGGGGAAATAAGTGGAGGTATTCGACCGATGGCAATGTTTAGAGTTTTAGAGATACAACGAGGCATCAGGCCATTTGGCCCACCCTGACCATCGATCACCTGTAGACTAGTTCTATGTTATCCCACTTTTGCATCCTGCACACTAAGGACAATTTACAGAAGAAAATTAACCAACAAACTCACACGGTTTGAGGTGTTGGAGTAAAATGGAGCACCCCTGAGGAAACACACGTGGACACAGGGAGAACGTGCAAACTCCGGACAGACAGCGCCCGTAGTCAGCATCGAACCTGGGTCTCTGGTGCTGTGATGCTGCAGCTCTACCCTGTTCTGAGAATTGCCGACAACACTCTGGTAAATACCAGGATTGGGTGACCCACTTCTTCATATCTCATCATCCCAGGAATCAGTCTGATGAACTTTCATGCATTCCTCCTGTGACCAGCAATACTTGTTTTGTCGATGGAAACGTACCAGTGCGCACAATTAATACATAAACGAGTCACATTGCTGGCAAACTAAATAATGGATTTAAGTTTTTAGAGGTGCCAGTACATTATCTGGCATGTAACTTAACAAAGAAGAAGAGCACTGGTGATAAGTAAATCCTTTCTTAGGTAAGGAGACCAAAACTGGATAGAGTGGATGTGGAGAGAATGTTTCCACTAGTGGGAGAGTATAGGACCACAGGCCATAATTGCAGAATAAAAGGACGCACTTATAGAAAATGGATGAGGACGAATTTCTTTAGTCAATGAGTGGTGAATCTGTGGAATTCATTGCCAAAAAAGACTGTGGGGGTCAACTCAATGGATATTTTTAAGGCAGAGATTGAAAGATTCTTGATTAGTACAGGTGTCGAGGGTTTTGAGTAGAATGGGGTTTGGAGGGAAAGATAGATCAGCCATGATTGAATGGAGGAGTAGACTTGATGGGCTGAATGGCTTAATTCTGCATCTACAACCCATGAACTTATGAAATGTAGTGAAAAGAAAAGCTTGTTCCTTTTTCTGTTACCTATCCAGCTCTTAATGTTTTGCCTTCTTTTTTTGCTAAATATAAGATGTTTGCTTTACGATTGTGGTCCAATTTTTCCATGACAACATTCTATCCCTATCCATAACCCATAACTGCAGTACAAATAGCTGATGAATTAAGCAGATTCAGGAGAAAGTTTCAAAGAAGAAATTAGATAAATACAAGAAAAAAAAAGCAAATATTTGAAGATCTATGTCGTCAAACCTATTGGGGGTGATCTTCAGATACGTATAAAGTCATGAGGGGAATAGATAGATAATTCGCAGTCATTTCCATGAGTTTCATTACCCTGTCACTACACAGGGTAGAGGAATCAAAAACATAGGTTGAAGGTGAGATGGTCTTCATTTAATACGAATCTGAGGTGTAACTTTTTCACTCATGGGATAGTGGGTATATGGAGCGAGCTGCCAGAAGAGGTAGTTGAGAGAGGCACCTCAAGAGCATGTATAAGAAAATGGATAGGAAAGGTTTAGAGGGATAAGACTCAAATGCAGCCAAGTAGTACTGGCTCAGATGGGGTGTCTTGGTCAGCAAGGACGGGTTAGGCTGCAGGGTCCACTTCTGTGCTCTGTGACTCTATGACTCAAAGTCAAGTTAAGTTTATTGTCAAAGATAGACACAGAGTGCTTTTGAGATACTGTGTGGAAAATGGCCCTTCGGCCCACTGTGTCCGTGCCGACCAGCGATCACCCAGTGCACTAGCACTATCCTACACTCAAGGGACAATTTACAATTTTTTACAGAAACCAATTAGGCCACAAACCTGTACATCTTTGGAGTCGCAGGAAGAACGTACCAACTTCGTACAGGCAGGATTGAACCCGGGTCTCTGGTGTCATGAGACAGCAATTCTACCGCTGCGCCACAGTGCAGAGTTGGAGTAACGCAGCAGAATTAGTCAGGCAGCAGAATCTTTGGAGAAGAATGATGGGTGACGGTTATCCTCTGGTATAAACCAGCATCTGCATTTCTTTGTTTCTAATCTGAGTTTATTGTCAAACACACAAGTACTCTTCTCTGTCCACGTCTAACCATAAACACTGGGAAGTGGGTGGACAACTCACTCTACTGTGACTGGCACGGATTCAATTGCCCAAGGGTCATCTTCCATGTGGTAAACTCTAATGATTCATTATATAGAGCCTCTAATTTAAATTACTCAGAATTTTATATCAGCAATTTTTGCTTGCATGCGATGAGGCCCATAGTTTCCCCATGGCGGCTCGCAACACTTGCCCAGGTCTCTGAACTCTGGAACTATTTGACCATCCTGGGCTACATGAATTGGAACAGTTTGGGGGGGATATAGGTGACAGGTAAGTGGGACTAATGCAGTTGGCATGGTCGAATTGGGCCGAATGACCTGTTTTGGGCTGTCTAGCTCTGTGACTCTACCATGTATTGGGAGGGATATTGCTGAAGACACAACAAACCGCAGATGCTAGAATACTGAGCAAAAAACAAAGTCAGAGAGGAACTCAGCTGGTCAGGTAGCATCTGCAGAGAGAATGGACAGACATCATTTTTGGTCAGGACTCTTCTTCAAACTGATTGAGGTAGAGGGCGAGAGCTGTAAAAGAGAGTTGGCGGTAGTACAAAGCCTGGCAAGTGATAGGTGGATACAGGTGAGGGAAGGGAGGGGGGAGGCTGTTTGCCAGATGAGTGCAGTCGGTGACAAAGGCTGGAGGCAAATAGGCGACAAAAGGATGTCAGACAAGGAACGAAGGGGAGGAGTGAAATGTAAAGCCAGAGGAAGGGTACTTGAGTGCTTGAGGCTTTAAGTAAGACTTGGCAGACTCAGACTCAGTTTGGAGTGAAATAGAGAGTTGCTTTATAGACTGCTCCTCAGTCACACCAGCAGACCAGCCTCTGCTCAGCTGGAGTGGGGCACAGTGCCGCAGCTGACAGAGCCTCTACCTCACAGCACCAGAGACCCAGGTTCGATCCAGACCTCGGGTGCTGCCTGTGTGGGGTTTGTACACTCTCCCTGTGACCAGGTGGGTTTCCTCCTGCATGCCAAAGACATGCGGGTTTGTAAGTTAATTGGCTTCTGTAAATTGTCCCTAGTGTGTAGGATAGAACTAGTGAATGGGTGACCGATGGTCGGCGCGGACTCGGGAGGACGAAAGAGACTGCTTCCACGCTGTAACTCTAAACTAAACTAAACTAAACTAAAGGCAGAATATGTAGGAAGGAAATGCAGATGCTGGTTTAAACTGAAGATACAATAGACTCCCTCTCTCCCCTCTTCCCCCCTCCCCCCCAGGGTGGAGCACATGGGCCATCATGTGCTCCACCCTTCCCGAGCTCATCTGTGGCCAGCCCTGATTTGATAAAATGGGATAACATGGGATTAATGTGAACGGGTGATCAATTATCAGCATGGACTCAGTGGGCCAAAGGGCCAGTTTCCGTGCTGTATCTCAGTTGGAAGTTCAGATAGTTTGTCCGGAGTTTGACACCAAGGACTCCGTGCATTTGGAGCTGGTTTGTTTCTGTCTCAGTCTCTGACTGATTTACAGTCTTCTGAGTCAGCGAGTATAGGCAGAAGTTAGTGCCAAGTGACGCACTACTTCCCGCTCGCTCCAATCCAGGGACCCCTTTGATGTGTGTGTACAGGAGTCGTGGTTTGTGGCTGCGAGGGGAAGGCAAAGGGGTGAGGGAGAGGCCAGGGAAAGTTTGGAAAAACCTTCTGAATAGACCACCAACCTTCCCTTGGCAAGAAGCTCCACACAACAGGCAACAGAGGGCCTGTGTGAAGGATGAAAAACACTATTATATTTTGCACCAAGGATAGACACAAAGTGCTGGGGTAACTCAGCGGGTCAGGAAGCATCTCTGGAGAAAAAGGATGGGTGGCGTTTCAGGTTGGGACCCTTCTTCAATCTGAAAGTTTGTAGAATTGGTCCGGAACCAAAATGGCACCTATCCTTTCTCTCTTGAGATGCTGCCTGACCCGCTGAGTTTACAATATTATAATTTGGACCAAAGATAGACACAAAGTGCTGGAGTAACTCAACGTGTCGGGCAGCATCTTTAGACTTTAGAGAAGTCTGCACCGAGTTTGAACTGACCAGCAATCACCACCTACACTAATACGATCCTACACACTAGGGACAATTTACAATTTTACCAAAGTCATTTAACTCTACGTTTTTGTAGTGTGGGAGGAAGCCGGAGCACCTGGAGAAAACCCACGTGGTCACGGGGAGAACGTACAAACTCCGCGCAGACAGCAACCGTGGTCACCTATAAGGCAGCCACTCTACTGCTGCGCCCTATGCTGCCACTGCATCTTTCAGTCAGAAAGTCTGAATAGGGATCCCCAACCGAAACGCCACCAATTACTTTTCTCCAGAGATGCTGCCTTGCCCGCTGAGTTACCCCAGCACTTTGTAACTATCTTTGGTATAAACTAGCCTCTGTAGGTCTTTGTTTCTACAATGTTTATCTTTTGGACTGCCTAAGTCTGCACATTTGTTGGCTCAATGGCTTTGAGGGGTTGGATTTCAGAAGACAGTACTGGGGTCTGGCAAATAGCAGGGAAGACCTCTGGTGTCGTGATTCTGCTGTTGCCCTTGATGGGATGAGAAGTTGAGCAGGTTTGTCCGTCTCACCGTGTTATGCATTGACAGCTGAGTCATTTGATAGATTTTTAAACCACCTTCCCGTCAGCCCAGGCACGGAGAAAAATTGTCAGACACCCTTCTGTGCGGTGTTAACCGATTAAGAGCTGGATTTCCACAGGTACTTTCCACAGTAACATCCAAACTTCACCCATCATCTTTTAGAAGAGACTCACTTGAGATCCTCAACATAGCTTTTCTATTTCTCGATTTAGACTTTAGACATACAACGCGGAAATAGTCACTTTGGCACACTGAGTGCGCGCAGACTAGCGATCCCCTACACTAGGACTATCCTACACACTAGGGACAATTTCCAATTTACAGAGACCAATTAACTTACAAATTTGTACGTCTTTGGAGTGTGGGAGGAAATCAAAGCACTCGGATCAAATCCACGCGGTCACTGGGAGACGTATACACTCTGTACAGACAGCACCCGTAGTCAGTATCGAACCTGGATCTCTGGCACTGTAGGCAGCAACTCTACCACTGTGCCACTGTGTTACTCTAAACTGACGAATTGTAAAGATGGGTCTGATCCCCATTCAGGCCTCCAACGTCTCTCCTAACGATTTAAGATCTGGAACTTCCTCCCTAACTTCTCCCATTCATCTATGTCCCCATCTCTCCTTTCTTAAAACGTGGCGCAGCATTAGATTTGCTGTGTTACAGCACCAGGAACCTGAGTTCAATCCTGGCGACGGGCGATGTTTGTATGTAGTTTGTAGGTTCTCCCCGGGACCTGCATGGGTTTTCGCCAAGATCTTCGGTTTCCTCCCACACTCCAAAGATTAGGTTAATTGGCTTGGTATGAATGTAAGTTGTCCCCTGCATGTGTGGGATAGTGTTCATCTGTGGGGATCGCTGGCCGGTGGGCCGCAGGTTTGTTTCCGCACTGTATCTCTAAACTAAACTAAACTTACTGAAAGCTACCTCTCAGGACAAGGGACTGGTGGGGTGCAGTTGGGAGATTTTATAGCCTCTTTCCTCGGGAGCGTCGCGATATTATAGATGTTCCGGCAACACAGGCCAGCACGGTGACTCACTGAGCTTCCACCAGGCCCTCGCTCTTTGCCTCACTGTGGCAGTGAGTTACTCCAGCACTTTGTGCCACTTTTTCTTTGTGAACCGGCATCTGCAGTTCCTAGCGTTGACATTTATTATTTAGTTAGTCCTTACTGTAATAAATTAGAGGTCCCTGCCTAGGAGGAGAAGTGCCCTCAATCTCGTGGGCCCCTAGACTGGATTCAGTCTCCCTGTACTAGGGGCGATAGGACAGTGTTGAGACAAAGTATCTCACCCCATGCCAAGAGCTTCTTCTCCCAAAGTGACTGATTTACCATAGTTACCCATCTAGCAACCCGTGGCAACCACTCCTGCAAGGCTCGCTCTCTGATTGTACTTTTCGAGTTGTGCGATTTTTCCTTTCCTTCAACTAATTACAAACTGACCCCGAGGTTTCTCACACACGTCAGGCCAGGACTAACCTGAATGCTATATTTAGATTGTGCTGCATACACACATTTAAGCCAAACCCAGACAGCAATTATCTTGTACATCTTGTGAAAAGGGAACACACACACAAACACACACACACACACACACACACACACACACACACACACACACACACACACACACACACACACACACACACACACACACACACACACACACACACACACACACACACACACACACGTACACACCACAGACCAGTTGTACTGGCTTGGCTGAGAATACTCGGTTTGTGAACTGCACAGTAACTCTTTCGTTAGACACACAAAATGGTGGAATAACTCAGCGGGTCAGGCAGCATCTCCGGAGAACATGGATGGGTAGCGGGCAGCCGGAGACCAAGCGGAGGCTTGGCGATCGTTTCGCCGAACACCTCCGCTCGGTCCGCATTAACCAACCCGACCTCCCGGTGGCTCAGCACTTCAACTCCCCCTCCCATTCCGTATCCGACCTCTCGGTCCTGGGCCTCCTCCATGGCCAGAGTGAGCAACACCGCAAGTTGGAGGAACAGCACCTCATATTCCGCTTGGGGAGTCTGCATCCTTTGGGCTTGAACATTGAATTTTCTCAATTCTGTTAAACCTTGCTGTCTCCTCCCCTTCCCACCTCTCCCTCAGCCCTCGGGCCCTGGCATTCCCTCTCTCTCTATCTCCCTCCCCCACCCTAGTCGCACCGGCTTCTCATTTTCACACCACAAACAGCTTACAATGGCTTGTTCCCTTTATCATCGATACTTTTTTGCATATCTTTCATTCATTGTTCTTTATCTCTCCACATCACCGTCTATATCTCTCGTTTCCCTGATCCCTGACCAGTCTGAAGAAGGGTCTCGACCCGAAACGTCACCTATCTCCTTCGCTCCTTAGATGCTGCTGCACCCGCTGAGTTTCTCCAGCTTTTTGTGTACCCCCGGAGATTTTTACCTCCTTTTTAAAAACAAAAACTAGGACTTCTTCAGACTGATTGTGGTTGGTTGGGGAATGAGGAGGAAAGCTGGCAGACAGGTGCGGGCAGGACAAAGTATGGCAAGTGGATAGTGGTTATGATGGATGGACAAAGGCCAGAGATCAAAAAAGTATAAATAAAAAGATGCGGTTAGATGGAACGAGCTGCCGGAACAGATAGTTGAGGCAGGTACTATCAGAATGTTTAAGAAACAGTTGGACAGGTACATGGATTTAGATGGATATGGGCCAAATGCAGGCAGATAATTGATGGGGCATGTTGGTCGGTGTGGACATGTTGGGCCAAAGAGCCTGTTTCTACGCTGGATGACTCGATGTTAATCAGTCTTGAGAGGGGCTCAACCTGGAATGTTGTCTATCCAAGTTCTCCAGAGATGTTGCCTGACCCGCCGAGTTACTCCAGCACTTCTCGTGTCTTTGTTTTGTAAAACAGCATCTGCAGCTCCTTGCGTTTACATAATTCTTTGGTTAGTCCTTACAGTAATAAATTGCTGATGCACCAATACTTGCCTCTGTCAGGCAGTGCCTCTGGCTTGCTTTTCCTTGTCTATGATCCTCATGTTGATGGGTTGATGTGTGCATTACACAAGTCACCATCTAACTAACTACCTGCCTTCCTTTGTTATTCATTAACAAAGGTGAGGGTGTTGCCAGTGAAGTCAATATTTAACACCACTCCCTGTTCACTCTTGGGAAGTGGTGATGGGGCAACACCCTGGTCTGCTCTAGTACTGCTGGTGAAGGAAGTCCCAATATATTTTGGGTAGGGAGTTCTGAGATTTGGACCCAACACCAGGGCACAGTGGGGTAGCTGAAGATCTGCTGCCATACTGCGCCAGGGACCCAGGTTCTCGATTCTCACCTCAGGTGTTGCCTTTGTGGAATTTGCACGTTCTCCCTGTGACCCTGTGCGTTTCCTCTGGGTGCTCCGGTTTCCTCCCACACTCCAAAGTCGCGTAGGCTCTGTAAATTTGCCTCTAGTGTGCAGAGAGTGGATGAGAAGGTGGGATAACTTTGAACTCGTGTGGCCGGGTGATGGACTGTTGGCATGGATTCAGTGGGCTGAAGGACCTGTTTCCCCGCTGTCTTTTCAAAAGAAATGGTGCTGATGATGTGGTCAGCATAAGGGTTGCCTGAAGCTAGTCTAGCGTGTGGCTGGTCTGACGAAGGGTTTCAACCCGAAACGTCACCCATCCTTTTTCTCCAGAGATGCTGCCTGATCCGCTGAGTTACTCCAGCGCTTTGTGTCCCAGTGGAAAGCAGAATGGTTTTGAAATGCCATGTCTTAGCCGTTGTCTCCAGATATTAATTTTCATTGAAGTCAATTGGAAGGAAGATAGGAATGGAAACTCAGAAGGCAAAGATGCAATGATAAAGCTCGACAAGTGGCTGAGGGACAGCTGATGGATTAATTAGATTCAGTGGTGCATGGACAAGAAACATGTGGGTCCCCAAATTCTTGGTGCAATATGGAATGTCACTGCCTGTGGTACAGTTACGTTGTGTGGGAAAGAGGCACACCTCGTGACTCTGCTGTTTAATAGGATTGCAAGATTACCACCACAATAGAGTTGTTACCTTACAGCGCCAGCGACCCGGGTTCAACCCTGACCACGGGTGCTAACTGTATGGTGTTGCACGTGCTCTCTGTGACTGCATGGGTTTTCCCCGGGTGCTCCAGTTTCCACCCACACTCCAAAGATGTGCAGGTTTGTAGGTTAATTTGGTAACATTTATAAATTGTCCCTAGTCTGTAGGATAGTGCTAGTGTACAGGGATCGCTCAGTGAAGGGCCTGTTTCCGTGCTGTATTTCTAAACAGTTCCGAGAAGTCAGATTGATTGAATTGATTGAAAAATAGAGAATGGGAACAGGCCCTTTGGCCCATCGAGTCCATGCGGACTGTTGATCACCTGTTCACACTAGTTCTATGTTTACCCACTTTCCCATCCACTCCCTACACACTAGGGGCAATTTACAGAGGGCCATTTAACCTACAAACCTGCACGTCTGTGGGACGTGGGAGGAAACCGGAGCACCCGGACGAAGAAACATACGCAGTCACAGAGAGAACGTGCAAACTCCACACAGGCAGCACCCAAGGTCTGGATCGGATCTGGATCAAGGCTCTGTGAGGCACTCGCTCTACCAGCTGCGCCACTGTGCTGTCTAAACATAGACTGGACCACCCCACCTAGGGCAAACACACCCAGCAGAAATAGCCCAGCGTATAAATCTGTGCCCCATCTGTCGATGGTGCATACTTCCCAGAAATATTTACAAAGTTGCTGAAAATTGTGGTCAAACTTTAACAAGCTCCTCCACATGTATGGCGGCTTGCCTCCTGGTTTGCCAACCGTTGCAAAAAATGTTCCAATGGGAAAGCTACTGTTCGGGGGAATATTATTTTTAGATGCACAGTGTATTACCTTTGCTGATATGTGGGCATATTAGTGGACTTAGCAGACCCTCAGCCCAGCTGCGTTTTGAGAAATGTATAAAGCATTAGTTGTTTTCAACAGATACCCCTGTTCCTCCTTTCTCATCACAAAGTTGACCCTCCCTATCCTGAGGTCCTCCACACACAGTTTGCTCAACACGATGGTGCCAACCGTACAGAGTTGCTCCCTTTCAGCGGCAGAGACCCGGGTTCGATTCTGACTACAGGTGCTGTCTGTACGGAGTTTGTACGTTCTCTCTGGAACCGCTTGGGTTTTCCCTTTACAACGCCAGCGTCCCGGGTTCAATCCTGACTACGGGTGCTGACTGTATGGCGCTGTACATGCTCCCCGTGACTGCATGGGTTTTCCCTGGGTGTGTTGGTTTCCTCCAGCACGCCAAAGACGTTCAGAATTGTAGGTTATTTGGCTTCGGTAAAGATACTCAATTGCCCCTAGTCTGTAGGATAGTGCTAGTGCACGGGGATTGCTGGCCGGCACGGACTCGGTGGGCCGAAGGGCCTGTTTCCGTGTCGTATCTCTACACTAAACTAAATGAAACTAATCTAAACTCAGTTGGTAGAGCTCCAGTGTGCAGGACCCAATTAAGTATGCACTAAGCTTGCTCCAGTATTAGATTTGACTGAGTTACCAATTCACATGCATCTTCCCATTCAAATCCTTTTCTTCGGAAAAGCAGCCATCAGAATCAAAGACCTGCCCCACACCAGTCGTTCCTTCTTCTCCGTGATCCCATCTGGCAGAAGGTAAAGAAGCTTGACAGTGCTCACCACCAGACGCAGGAATACCTCCTTCCCCCCTGTTATCATCTTTAGTTTTGTTTAGTTTGGTTAGTTTAGATTAGTTTGGAAACAGTCCCTTTGGCCCACAGAGTCCACACAGACCAACGACCACCCTTGCGTGTCTTACACACTAGGGATAATTTGCGGAAGGTAATTAACCTACAAACCTGCACGTCTTTGGAGTGTGCGAGGAAACCGGAGCACCTGGAGAAAAACCCGCGCGGTCACAGGGAGAACGTACAAACTCCATTTGGGCAGCACCCGCAGTCATGACCAAACCCGAGTCTGGAGCTGCAATGCAGCAACTGTCCTGCTGCGCCACTCTGCCGTCCTAATGCTTCTGAATGAATAGTCTGAACAAGGGTCCCGACCCGAAACGTCACCTCTCCATGTCCCCCCGAGATGCTGCCTGACCCGCTGAGTTACCCCAGCACCTTGTGCCTTGCCTGCGTTATATAAATGGATATAGTTGTAAAGAAAGACAGCAAATAGGAAAATATAGTGGGCATCTTTGACTCTGTGTGAGCAGGTGTTCGAAGATCAGAAGCCTATTTTAAATCCTGGCTTATTTTAGTTTTGCCTGATGTCAATGGAAATTAAATCTGGTTGGGTGTTATTATCATGCTGTCTCACCAAGTCAAGGTGATTCCTGGCTGCTGCTGACTTGCCTGGGAAACAGCTGATTGTTGATAATGAGCTCAATTCATTATTCATTCACGCACTGTGAACTGAATTCACTATTCAATTCACAAACCCGTGGCATCAACAAGCAGTGGACAACCTTGAAGATGACAGGTCGCTGAGCTAATGTGATAATGTGTAAGACCCCGTCCACGTGAATATATGAAAGATTGCAGCCTGCACTTTCTACAGATGGACGTACCGTCAAATGCTGGAGTAACTCAGCCGGCTCAAGCAGCAGCTCTGGAGAAAAGGAATAGGTGTCGTTTCGGATCGAGACCCTTCCTCAGGCTGAGAGTTGGGGGAGAGGGAAACTAGAGGTATGAAAAGGTACGGAAGAAGTCATTGCCGGAATCAGAGAGAGAGAGCAGTGAGAGAGGCTGTTGCAGAACTGCCGACGGAGAGAGGAGGGTCTATCCGAAACATCACCTATTCCTTTTCTCCAGAGATGCTGTGTTACTCCAGCATTTTCTGTCTATCTTCAGTGTAAACCAGCATCTGTAGTTCCTTCCTACGCATTTTGTCTGCTCTCCTGTGAAATCTCCTCGAGGTATGCCTACTTTGAAGAGCTTCTTACATGGAGAGGCCAGGTTTGGAGGGATATGGACCAAGCGCAGGCAGGTGGGTCTAATGTAGCTGGGATATGTTGGCAGGTGTGGGCAAGTTGGGCTGAAGGGCCTGTTTCCACACTGTATCACTATGACTATGACTCTCTCTGATGGGAGTTCTGTAACACCCTCTCTCACTGCTCCCCTGCTGTGATTCAGGCTCTGATTTGTTCTATATCTTTTCATACCTCTAGTTTCCCTCTCAGTCTCAGGCAGGGTTTCGGCCCGAAACCTCACCTATTCCTTCTCTCTAGAGATGCAGCCTGACCCTATGAGTTACTCCAGCATTTTGTGTCTACGGGGTAGACCAGCATCTGCAGTTCCTTGCCACACTTTCTAAAGTTGACAGCATTGTGCCTTCTCCTGTAGGTTGAATTTTGTAATGGAGTTATGGAAAATTCATGTAAGTTCTTTAATCTTGTTTATTATCCCCTGAGCCCGAGGTAGTTATACAATGGAGGATTAAAGACTGGGTAATCATAGGCGGTAGACCGTGACTGGGTTTATTGCACTGCTAGAAGCACATTGTGTTTAGAGTACGATTCCGTTGCTAAGACGACCAGAAGAGGCACAAGTCAAGTCTAGTAACTCCATTAACACTGCGCGCATCAATCTCAGAACTTACATTTCTGTTCCAGTGTTTTAAAGTATGTTTCAGTGATTCTTGGCCCTCCAGTAACTATTGGTTATCAGAATCAGCCATCCCTGGAAATAATAACGCCTGAAAAATCACAGTCATGATCAAAAAATGCACAAAAAAATGGAAGGGCTAGAAGCAGGAGTAGACGTTCGGCATGTTAGTTTTAGTTGTCGTTTTAGAGATACAGGCCCTTCTGCCCAACGAGTCTACGCCAACCAGCCATCACAAGTACATTACTATATCTTAGGTGATAATGCAAATCTTACCTAAGATAGAACACAATACTAGAGGAAGGAACGGCAGGTGCTGGTTTATACCAAAGATAAAGCAGGGTTCTGACCTGAAATTCCTTTTCACCTGTTCCATTTCTCCAGAGATGTTCCCTGATCCGCTGAGTTACTCCAGCATTTTGTGTCTATCTATAGTACTGGAGCAACTCGGTGGATCAGGCAGCTTCTCTGGAGGATATGGATAGATGACATTTCAGGCCAGGGCCCTTCTTGGAGTCCGAAGCAGGTTCTCAACATGCAACGTCGCCTGTCCCATGGCCTCCAGAGATGCTGCCTGACCTGCTGAGGCACTCCATCACTTTCACGCTCGATTCCAGCATCTGCAGTTCCTTGTGTCTCCAAACAAACAGCCTGGGTAGAGTGGATGTGGAGAGTTTTTACTTGTGGGCGAGTCTAGGACCACAGGGCATTGCCTCAGAATAAAAGGATGTATGTTTAGAAAGGAGATGAGGAGGAATTTATTTAGTCAAAGGGGGGTGAATCTGTGCCATTCACTGCCACTGAAGGCTGTGGAGGCCAAGTCAATGGGTATTTTAAAGTTGAAGATTGCTAAAGTTGAAGATTAGCGCGGGTGTCGGGTTATTTGGAAAAGGCAGGAGAATGGGGTTGAGAGGGAAAGATAGATCAGCCATGATTGAATGGCAGAGTAGACTTGACGGGCTGAATGGCCTCATTCTGCTCCTAGAACATGTGAACACATGAAACCTTACGCTTCGTTTATGGACCTGAGAGGGTGTAAGTAGCAGGAAAAACTGAGCAGTTAGGGAGTTTTCTAATGGAAGCTGGAGCAGGCCATTCAGACCTTCGCTCCAGCTCTGCCATTCCATGAGTAATACATCACCTCAGCACCAAGCAATCTGGGAGGAACTCAGCGGGTCAGGCAGCATCTGTGCAGGCAAAGGCACAGTTGATATTTCGAGTAAGGACCGAGATGACGGGTCCTGACAGGAGACGCCGACTTTCCATTTCCCTGCGCAGATGCTGCCTGACCCGCAGAGTTCCTCCAGCAGATGGTTTCCGGCTCCAGATTCTGATTGAGAGACACAGCATGGAAACAGGTCCTTCGGCCCACCGAGTGCACACTGACCATCGATCACCCAGTCATACCAGTTCTATGCTATCCCGCTTTCTCATCCACTCCCTACACACTAGGGTCAATTTACAGAGACCAATTAACCTATAAACCCGCAGGTCTTTGGGACTTGGGAGGAAACTGGAGGTCACAGGGAGAATACAGACAGCACCTGAGGCCAGGATGAAGCCTGGGTCACTCGCGCTGTGAGGCAGCAGCTCTACCAGCTGCAGCGCTGTGCCCTGGACAACGTTTCGGGTCAGGACCCTTCTTCAGATAAGATTAACCATTTCTTATCTCAAAGGCGGTGAATCTTTCAAATTCCTTATCCCACGGAACAGTGGAGGCCAAGACATGAAATGTATTCAAAGGTTGAGGTAGATTCATAAACTTGGGAAGAACCAAAGGCTTTGGAGTGCTGGCAGGAAAATGGAGCTGAAACTGACGGTAGATCAACCATGATCCTATTAAACGGTAGACCAAGCTCAAAGGTCCCAAATGGCCTATTCCTGCCCCTATTTTCTCGTGTTCTTATATATGTGTACATTGTACTTTGTACCTGGCAGCTACTTGCTGATATATGGATTTCAAATGGAAACGTCCTTAGTAATTTAAGTTTCGCTTGACTGGTTTAAAAGGAAGTTGTACGCAGCCACGGGAGGTTTGTGCCTGTATTAACTCACAACATGAGTGCGTGTGGTCTCAGCTGAGAGATGAAGCGGCAAGCATGTCGAGGCACGTTCTATGTGTTGCACCATAAGCACGTAGCGTAACACACCATTGTTCTTCTGCTGGGTGGAGGTGGTTTGACACAGAGATCGCAGGTGCTACAATGGACTGATCCCTTTATCAAAGGGAGAGTGGATGTGTCAGAACGGAAAACACCCTGAAAAGCTGTGGTTTCTCGGTTTTCATAATTTATGAATAGGAAGACTCCTTTTGAAGTAACAAAAGGCTTGATCTACTCGACCATCTACTGTTTCAACTTGCCTCACTGCTAACGTTCAACTATTCAAATCATGTTTGCAAAGCACCTTAGTTTCCCGCACTGTCATTTCTGTGAGATATCATGGTCGTCTTGAGTCGGGTGAAACCTTGCTCCAACGAGTTTGCGTGTAAATGCAAGATTGCCGCTCCAGCGCAATTGTGCAGCAGTGCTGCATTGCATTTATGCAACCTCCTGTGGTTGCATGCAATTTCTTTTTCACTGGTCAACTGAAACTTAATGACTCAGGACTAACGGGCGGCACTGTGACGCAGTGGTAGAGTTGCTGCCTTACAGCGCCAGAGACCAGGGTTCCATCCTGACTATAGGTGCTGTCTGCACGCAGTTTATACATTTTCCCCGTGACCTGCATGGGTTTTCTCCGGGATCTCTGGTTTCCTCCCACACTCCAAAGACGTACAGGTTTATAGGATAATTGGCTTGGTGAAAATGATAAATTGTCCCTAATGTGTGTAAGATGGTGTTAGTGTGTGGGGATCATTGGTTAGCATGGATTCGATGGGCCAGAATACCTATTTCCGTGCTGTGTCTCCGAACTAAACTAAACTAAGGACATTTCCATTTGAAATCCATAAATCAGGTATTGCTGGAGCGGTCTTAGATAAGATTGATTGATGGAATGAGAGATGTAGCATGAAAACGGTTCATGCTCAAACATTGGTCACCCGTTCACAGTAGTTTTCTATATTATCCCACTTTCTCATCCAATCTCTGCATGCTAGAGCCAATTTACAGAAGGCCAATCCCACGACTCTTTTGAGATGTGAGAGGAAACCGGAGCACCTGGAGGAAACCCACACGGTCACAGGGTGAACATGCAAACTCCACACAGGCGGCAGTTTGTCCAAGGATCAAACCCGGGTCTCTAGAGCCGTGAGGCAGCGGCTCAACCCGCTGAGGCACTGTGCCACCCGTAACATTAAACCGTGCTCCCTTTGTTCTGAGGTCCATGCAAACCGTCTGATGTCACTATTTTAAAGAAAAGGGGTTATCTCCAGAATTTGTGAAAGAACAAGGGCTTGATAGCTCAGTAGAAATGAATCGAGTGTCACGGAAACAATCACACAAGGGGTGGACCGAGGATTGATTGCACGTCCTGTATTTATTTGGTAAATACGAAGGAAGCAGACAACATTGATCTAACCTCCGGCGTTTTTCGTTACAGCCATGTAGACAGGATAACAACATGGCATGACCCACGGAAGACCATGAGCCAGATGAATCTAAACACAGCCGGGACATCGAACCAGATGCAGCAGAGGTCCATGGCCGTGCCTCATCCGAATCCAGGTGAGTCCCTTCACCAGCGAGTCCGCCCGCTGTGCGTGCCTAAACCAGCTCACAGGTCCAGGGACAGAGACTTAGCTTCAACAGTCCCAGCCCATTCCATGAAACCCGCAGTGCTGAGCTGACTCCTTCCCATTCGTTACATCTCCAATGTATCTTCAATCAACAAGCCTTCGTGGAGGAAGCTGAAGCTACATTACTCACCGTGATATCCATCAGATCCCTTTGGATGCGCATTTTGATCAAGATAGATATAGTTTAGTTTAGTTTACTTTAGTTTATTGTCACATGTACCGCGGGACAGTCAAAAGCTTTTGTTGCGTACTAACCAGTCAGCGGAAAGACAATACATGACTACAATTGAGCCATTCACAGTGTACAGATACATGATAAAGGGAATAACATTTAGTGCAAGATAAAGACCAGTAAAGTCCAATTAAAGATAGTTCGAGGATCTCCAATGAGGTAGATAATATCTCAGGGCTACTCTCTAGTTGGTGATAGGATGGTTCAGTTGCCTGATTACAGCTGTAAGCTATCTAAGGCTACAGCAGAATATAGATCAGGTGGAACGTTGGCAGATGGGATTTAATCTCAAGATGTGTAAGGTGATGCTTTTTGGGGTGTCAGGTAGAGGTGGGCTTTATACAGTAAATGATGCCGTGCCAGGCAATGTTCATTGTCAGAGGGACCTAAGAATGCAAGTCCACAGTTTGCTGAAGGTGACAATGCATGTCAATATGGTGGTAAAGAAGAGGTAAGGCATCCCCTTGACTGAAGTGATTCAGGAAGGCGGTCCACCACTGTCAACTCAAGGGAGTTTTGGAATGGGCAATAAATGTTGGCCTTGCCAACAATACGCAGAATCCATGAATGAGTGAATGAATGAATGAATGAAGGAATAAGGATCCCGGCAGACCGTGGTTCAATGGATCTTTCGTCGAGCTGTTTACTCTCTTATGTTTTGTTTCAACATATTTAATCTTTCTCTGAATGAGTTGTCAGATGTATTTGCTTGATAATGTTGAGCTTTGTTTAGCACTCTGGCCGTGTACCGGATAACAAAGGCATGGGTGTTTCCTCTGTACTTGCGAGGTACCTGTTTAACAGGGTGTTACCTCAGAGGAGTGGAACATGAGAAACTTGCTGCTAGCCCTTAAGACTTCTTGACATTGATCCATTGAGAAGTGCACTGCGGTGGTTAATAACTAATAAAGCCGCCACTGGCATTGGCATTTGTCCAGGGCTGACCTAGAGATTCCAGGAACTGAAATGCTGATCTTCTGGGCCTTTGAGCAACTTGGGAGGAAAACCATCAAGGCGTTAAAAACAATTGATTCATTTCATTTTATTCAAATAGACTCGTAGAATCATGTAATAATGCAGCGCTGAAACAGGACCTTCGGCCCAACTCATGCATGCTTATCTAAGCCATCTAAGCCATTTGCCTGTGTTGGGCCCTTATACCTGAAACCATTCTATTGATGTACCTGTCTAAGTGTCTTTTAAATACTTCTTCCAAAAGTTATTGATGATGGTTGATAGACTGAGGGTCCAATTGAGTAAAGTGTGATGATATTTCTCTTTCGTGAGGTCGGACATGTTGGGCAACCAATTATAGGAGTTATGGGGTGGGATCGTTGTACACTAGGGGCCTTAGTTTAGTTTAGTTTAGAGGTACAACGTGGAAACGTCCCCTTCAGCCCACCGAGTCCGCGCCGACCAGCGATCCCCGCACACCAACACGACCCCACAAACACCCGGGACAATTTTACATTTACACCAAGCCAAATAACCTACAAACCTGTATGTCTTTGGAGTGTGGGAGGAAACTGAAGTTCTCGGAGAAAACCGACGCCGGTCACGGGCGGAACACACACACTCAGTACACACAGTCATCCATAGTCAGTATCGAACCCAGGTCTCTGGCGCTGCAAGGCAACCTTGCCGCCCATGCAATTGATAACACCCTAGGACAGGGGTTCCCAACCTTTTACATCCGTTTACCCCCGGCAACTTTAATAGCACATTACAATGTTAGTTCACTTATTTATGAACAACTAATGATGAACAGATACCGGAACCAAACACAGTCAGTCAATGAGAAAAAATATGTTCAAATCCAGAATCAACAAATGTACCCCCTGGGTAGGCTAAATCTACCCCCTGGGGGTAACTTTACCCCAGGTTGGGCACCCTTGCCCTAGGAGTACATTTTAGAAATATAGAAACATATAAAATAGGTGCAGGAGTAGGCCATTCGGCCCTTCGAGCCTGCACCGCCATTCAATATGATCATGGCTGATCATCCAACTCAGTATCCTGTACCTGCCTTCTCTCCATACCCCCTGATCCCTTTAGCCACAAGGGCCACATCTAACTCCCTCTTAAATATAGCCAATGAACTGGCCCCAACTACCTTCTGTGGCAGAGAATTCCAGAGACTCACCACTCTCTGTGAAAAATGTTTTCCCCATCTCGGTCCTAAAGGAATTCCCCCTTATCCTTAAACTGTGAGCCCTTGTTCTGGACCTCCCCAACATCGGGAACAATCTTCCTGCATCTAGCCTGTCCAACCCCTTAAGAATTTTGTAAGTTTCTATAAGATCCTCCCTCAATCTTCTAAATTCTAGCGAGTACAAGCCGAGTCTATCCATTCTTTCCTCATATGAAAGTCCTGACATCACAGGAATCAGTCTGGTGAACCTTCTCTGTACCCCCTCTATGGCAAGAATGTCTTTCCTCAGATTTGGAGACCAAAACTGTACGCAATACTCCAGGTGTGGTCTCACCAAAACCCTGTACAACTGCAGTAGAACATCCCTGCTCCTATACTATACTCAAATTACTCAAATGCCATTTTACTAGGGATGACACATAAGCCAGTGGATAAAACTATGGGTCCTGCTGAAATTGTTTCCGAATACCCTGGATGAAAGTACTGCTAAATATAATACTGAACTTTGAAGCCCTAGATCATTCCAGAACAGATGTCTGACCAATACCAAGTGGCAGATTTCCAAGAAGTCCAACACTGTCCAGCATAAAGCAGCCTGCTTGACTGGCACCCTATTCACCAACTAATGAACAAACAAGAAACAGCAGATGCTGGTTTCCAACAAAATGACACAAAGTGCTGAGTAAATGGGCTGTCCCACTTGGCGAGTTTAGAAGAGTTTAAAAAAAAATGACATGTAGAAGACCTCCTTTGACTATGTAGAAGACCTCCTTCGACCTCCTTTGACTATGTTGAAGACTAGCTACGACTAGCTTCCGGAAAATTGGACACCGAATAGTGGAGAGTGAAGACGACCTCCTTCGACCTCCCTTCGACTGTGATGAAGACTACCTTCGACTACCTTCGACTACCCTCGATTACCTACGACTAACATGCCGTCCTACCATGACCTACTACGACTAAACCTACAAGTAAAAAAATAATCGATTTTTTCCATGGCGACCTTTATTTACTCACAGGAATTTTTTAACATATTGAAAAACAACGCCGTGACCTAGCTGAGGCCACTCTCGAGCATGGGTACTGTCTGTGTAGAGTTTGTGCGTTCTCCCTGTGACCGCATGGATTTTCCCTTGGTGATCTGGTTTCCTTCCACACTTGAAAGATGTGCGGGTTTGTAGGTTAATTGACTATGGTAAAATTGTAAACTGTCCCTCGTGTGACTAGGATAGAACTAATGCACGGGGTGATCGTTGGTCAGCGTGGGCTGAAGGGCCTGTTACAATGCTGTTTCTCTAAACTCTAATAAGGTGATGTCAAGATTGTGTCAGCCGAAATTTGGGCTTTGATTAAAAATATTGAACTCCAGTTCACTCTGGGCAGTGGGTAATAATCGGAACAATTAGGTTCTTTGCCTTTCTGTAATGACAGGCAAACACAGTAGCAGTGAACTCAACATGCAGCCTTCTTGTGTCCTCCAGGGCCACACAAAATAAGTCCCCAATACAACAATCGTGGGTAGGAACCAAAATCAACGTGGGGAGAGACTGACTCACCAAAATCCCGCATAATAATAATTATATATTTATCAGTTATACATTGATAGCCATAGCAATCATTTTGTTTCTTATTATTGTCACGTGTGCCGAGGTATAGTGAAAAGCTTTTTTGTTGCACGCCAACCAGTCAGCGAGTGGGCTGTACATAATTACAATCAAGGAGAAAGGGAATAACCTTTAGTGCAAGATTGTGTAAGATAGAACATAGACACAGAGTAGAATGAAATTGAAGATGAGGGTATATACCAGAGATAGACACAAAGAGCTGGAGTAACTCAGCGGGCCAGGAAGCATATCTGGAGAAATAGGATGGGTAACGTTTCGGGTCGGGACCCTTCTTCAGACCCGACCCGAAACGTCATCTATCCCAGGGCTGCCAACATTGGGTGAGAGTTGGGAGTGAGCAATTGGGAGAGACCTGGCCCAAGAGAGCGGAGCGACTGGGGGGGGGGGGGTGTGGGAGAAGGGTGTCAGGTTATAATCAAACACTTGGCCCATGCTGACCAACCTGGGTCTCACTGCACACCTGGTACTACTCCTAACCCTGACTCCAGTTGCATATCTTCTCTCATTCCTGTCCCTGAGTCCAGCCTTACTCTATTCTACCCCGATCATAGCTGCTTACCTGCTTAGGTTCCCAGTGCTGAACACTCCCCTTTGCCCCAGCTTTAACCTATTACGTTCAAGTCCACAGGTGCTTACCTAATACAGTAATCCTTTATGGGGCACTTCACAGACCAAATTATGGATAACAAAATTTGCTACATTCATTGGCTTCCTTGTTATCTAACATGCTAGTTACTTTGTCAAAGAAGTCATCAATTGGTTGAACACAATTTCTCATCCATAAAGTTATACTCACTCAGTATTCTGTTACCATTTGTTAAGGGCTTGGACACACTAGATGCAGGAAACATGTTCCTGATGTTGGGGGAGTCCAGAACCAGGGGTTCTCCCCCTCTCTCCTGCCCTCTATCTCTCTCCCCCTCTCTCCCTCTCTCTCCTCCCCCCCCTCCACCCCCTCTCTCTCCCCCTTCTCTCTCCTCTCTCTCCCCCCTCCCTCCCTCTCTCTCTCTCCCTCTCTCCCCACACACTCTTTCCCCACTCTCTCCCCTCTCTCCCTCTCTCTCCTCTCTCTCACCTCTCCCTCCCACAATCACTCTCCCCCTTGCTCTCTCCCTCTTTCTCCTCTGTCTCTATCTCCTCTTTCTCTTTGCCCCCCTCGCTTTCTCTCTCTCTTTCCCCATTTCCCTCTTTCCCCCCTCTCTCTCCCTCTCTTCCCCTCTCCTTCCCCCCCTCTCTTCTTTCTTTCTTCACTCTCTCCTCTCTCTCTTCCTCTTCCCCCCCTCTCTTTCCCTCTCCCTATCTCTCTCCCTCTCTCTCTCTCCCTATCTCTCTTCCCTACCACTCTCTCCCCTCTCTCCCCCCCCTTCTCTCTCCCCATTCTCTCCCCCTCTGTCTCTCCCCTCTCTCCCTCCTTCCCCTCTCTCTCTCCACCTCCCTTGGAGAATCTCTGTCCCTTCGGCACAGAGACTCTCACGGCAGCGGCGCACCGCTTCCGACGCCTGCGAAGGCCCAGGACTCTTGCACTGGGGCTGCTCCATGGCCGGAGATGCAGCGAGCGACTCGCCAGCCCCGCAAACATTCGCCAGCCCCGGCTCCCCGCATCTGTGCCCGCCGCTGCTTCTGCTTCCATCCCTCCCTCAGCCCCGGCTCCCCAACACCCGCGGCCCATGCAGTTTATTTGAGTTTTGAAATTTTCGTTGATCACAGAATTTCTCACCACAGAGCGTGAGAAATTTGTGATCAGCGTGAGGTCGTGAGAATTTCTCGAAAAGAGTGAGTCTCACGCTCAAAGCGTGAGAGTTGGCAGCCCTGTCTATCCTTTATCTCCACAGATGTTGCCTGGCCCACTGAGTTACTCCAGCACTGTGTGTCTATCTTCAGTATATACCCGCATCTGTAGTTCCTTTCTACAGATTAAGATTACAATTATCTTGAATATTGTGTTGATGAACTATCCTCTGCGTCCTCAGATAAAAGTTAACAGATCTTATGGCACTACTTAGAGAATGAATAGGTTTGACTTGTGTCTAGGCCAGGATCAAGCATGGGTGATCAGGAGTGGTCAAGCATGATCACTCATAATCCTCAGATTTACGGCACTGTGGGATGTTCTGGAAGGGATGGGAATCACACAAGCGTTCCCTTTCTATTGCTGTTCCCTTTGCTGTTTATGGGACCTTGCTGTGTGCAGTTCACCAGCTGTATTTCCAACCTGACCCCAGTGCTATGGGACCTGGGGCCACTGTTTAAATGTGATGCTTTTATGGGGATGGGGCCAAACTAATTGTCTCTGTCCAGCCAGTCAGCTTGTGTTCCCGTAAGTGCTGTGATTCTTTGCCAAACGAACTGGAAACCAGAGTAAATATTAACAAAGGCTTGTAATTTGAGCGCTCTTCCCTCTCCTGGGGCTCAAATCACTGCGCTGCCAATCTCTGGGTCTGCCTGTCCAACAAGTGCTCAAAGCTGCCTCTTGCGTGTAGTCTCCCAGCAATAAATTGTTTCCAACTGTAGGTTCAATTCTGGGGCTGCGGTGAAGAAATAGAGAATGCACTAGCTGGTCTTGTTTTTTCAGACGAGTTGCATCTTTTCCCTCTTCGTTCCAAAGCAACTGAATGTTCCGTACAGATGCTCGGAGGAACACTTTTAAATGCTTTCTAAAGGTTTTTTTTAACATTAAGATTTATTATGAACAGGAGTGGATTATTTGAAAGGAGTATAGGATCAAGAGTAAAACCCTTTAATCGCCAGAGTCTGCTACATTCTACATAACCTAACTCAAATACAGATTATGAGGTTATAGCTCTGAAGTTTAGAATTGTAATGGCTGTGTTCTCAAAACAGACATGCATAGGATCGAAGAAGATAAATGGTTATTCATGTGGTGGGGAGTTTTGAATGGAATTGTGAAGCAGGGTCCCGATCCAAAACATCACTGTCCCCCCATAGATATGCTCGATATCTACATCCTGAAACCTAATTCCAAACACTAGTCCATCCTGCGCAAACACAAGCTTTTTATCCACCAGTACCACGTGACAATGAACTAAACTCATAAACTGAACGTATCGTTGTCCCTTTTCTCCTAACAAATAAATCTCTACCTTTCATATCTTAAATTAAAAATTCACCCATTATTAGTTGTGTTTGTGGAAGAGAGTATGAAATTTTCACCACCCTGCGTGTGCAGATGTATTTCCTCACTTTGTATGACATAAGATCATTAGGCCATTCGGCCCATCGAGTCTGCTCCGCACTTTGCTCCTACAAGATACTAGCACTCATTATGAGACACAAATAACTACAGATGCAGTTTGAGCAAACCACAAAGTGCTGGAGTAACTCAGCACGTCAGGCATGTCTATGGAGGGAATGGATAGGTGACGTTTCGGATTGGGACCCTTCTTCAGAATTATGTTTATCCTTCCATCCAAAATTCACCACTACAGAGTAATCACCTCTCTTCTTCCATCCTGTTCATGTTTATTTGGAGAACACACCCACTACCATTCTACGTTTCAGAGCTACAACCCTTGTTTAGTGAATCTGTAATTGTCATTAATCCCTTGGAGACTGGGAGCATTCAGGTAAACTATTATCCTATGACTACACTTCACTCCTCCCTCTCCCTCTCCCTCTCCCCTGTCTCCCAGAGATATGTTTATCCTTCCCAAAGTTCTGGTCTAGAATGTCTCATGTTGCTTCCGGTGCAGTCTAATCAGGTTTTGTACTGTTGTAGCGTTGCTTCTGGACTCTGGTCCTCAATCGTGTTGTCCAGATTTAATAACCAGCTTTCTATCGGGCTTAATGATAACTTTCTGCACCCTCTCCTGCCTTATTATGCCAACAGTCCCATCCTTTTGCAATGAAACGTGAGTGACTTCGCCGCAGCAGACCGCAGCTGAATGTATCTGACGCATTGTTGTCCACTCACTTAAACTATTAATAACTCTTTGTCGATTTATGCGTCCAAGTGTCCCTGCTTAAAACGTCGCCTCTCCTGTCAATGACAAACCACGACACATGGCTTTCCATTCCATTATCAAAATAATTTAGAAATAGAGTGGTGGAGTCATACAGCATGGAAGCTGCTTACTCATGCCCACCAAGGTTCCCCGTCTACACTCAAATTCAAAAATAACCTCTATTCAGAATAATAAAAACATACAAAACAATAACTGTGCAAAATATTTTCACACATTCTCAGAGTCTACACATTTTATAGTCTAAATTTTGTAGTGTCATACTCAGGGGTGTTCGTACCTATCTTTAAACAAAACACCCTTGTCACTGTGACACAGCGGTAGAGTTGCTGCCTTACAGCGCCAGAGACAGTTCGATCCTGACTATGGGTGCTGTCTGTATGGAGTTTGTATGTTCTCCCCAAGACCTGCGTGGGTTTACTCCGAGAACTCCGGTTTCTTTCCACGCACCAAAGATGTACAAGTTTGTAGGTTAATTGGCTTTGGTAAAATTGTAAATTGTCCCTTGTGTGTGTGGGATAGTGCTGGTGTGCGGAGATCGCTGGTTAGTGCGGACTCAATGGGTCAATGGTTTCCGCGCTGTAATAAAAACTAAAATTCAAACTCGCGTGGCGTTCTGGGGTGATATCCCTTCTCTTGTTTGTGGCGTCGCTCCACAATGACACACAAGCTATGTACTCGTTGAGCCTGCAGCCTAAATTGCTATAATGTTACATGGTTGAGACCAGCCATAATCACATGGCTCTCCTGTCCAATCCGACCACGCTGTGAACATTCACAGATGGAGCGAGAACAGAGTGTTCCATTGTGAAAGATAAATGATTATTGAGACGGGGACAGGCAAGGGAATCTCTTGGGCAGCCAGATGATTATATTTTCCACTGGGGGAAAGGAGCAGGAAGTGATGGTGTGATCTTGTGGCTCATCTGGCACATGCTCCTGTGTTGCTCAGTCATGTATCTATCCAAGTAGTCAGAGAGATTGATACCCAATCGCTGCCAATCCTTACAAGGCCCCTGCTCTGTCTACCCAGTAAACCCTCCATTTGACGGTCCTCTTTATAACCTATTTCAGTTATAGTGGACAGACCTTCCGAACTTCACCGCTGACGCTACCCCCAACACGCACCGTCTGCCTCTCCGGCCACTTCCAGGCCAGTCATCCGATAACACCCCAGGTCTGCACCGTCTCCCCGGCCCACACAGCCTCCTCAGCCGCGCCTGTCACCACCGCTTGTAGTGTTGTATTGAGACCTTGGTATCTTAGGGCAGGTAAGGCTTAGGTTCAATGTTTCGGCCTGAAGAAAGGCACCTCTGTCAGTAGTTGTGGCTCACCTTAAATTTTATTGTTGGGTCTCATGAAATGCTAATTTATTACACACGGTTATAGCGGACAATCTGACAATAACGGACACCATTCCCCCTGTTATGGTCTGCTATAATGAGGGTTTACTGTAGTATTTTTGTAATGAGCTTGGGGTATATGTAATATACTTCAAGCTCATTTAGAAGGAATGGTTGTGTTAACATATGATGAGCGTTTGACGGCACTGGGCCTGAACTCGGTGGAGTGTAGAAGAATGAGGGAGGATCACATTGAAGCTTACCGAATAGTGAAGCTTACCGAACATCATCTGAATGGTGACAGATTGGGAAATGGGGAGATGCAATGAGACCTGGGCGTCCTTGTAAACATAGAAACATAGTAAATAGGTGCAGGAGTAGGTCATTCGGCCCTTCGAGCCTGCACCGCCATTCAATATGATCATGGCTGATCATCCAACTCAGTATCCCGTACCTGCCTTCTCTCCATACCCCCTGATCCCCTTAGCCACAAGGGCCACATCTAACTCCCTCTTAAATATAGCCATTGAACTGGCCTCAACTACCCTCTGTGGCAGAGAGTTCCAGAGACTCACCACTCTGTGTGAAAAAATACTTTCTCATCTCGGTCTTAAAGGATTTCCCCCTTATCCTTAAGCTGTACATCAGTCACTGAAAGTAAACATGCTGTTACAGCAGGCAGTGAAGAAAGCAAATGGCATGTTGGCCTTCATAGCGAGAGGATTTGAGTATAGGAGCAAGGAGGTCCTACTGCAGTTGTACAAGGCCCTGGTGAGACCACACCTGGAGTATTGTGTGCAGTTTTGGTCTCCTAATTTGAGAAAGGACATTCTTGCTATTGAGGGAGTGCAGCGCAGGTTCACCAGGTTAATTCCCGGGGTGGTGGGGCTGACATATGAAGAAAGAATGGGTCCACTAGGCTTGTATTCATTGGAATTTAGATGGATGAGTGGGAATCTTATAGAAACATGTAAAATTCTTAAGGGATTGGACTGGCTAGATGCAGAAAAAATGTTCCCGATGTTGGGGGAGTCCAGAACCAGGAGTTACAGTTTAAGAATAAGGGGTAGGCCATTAGGATGGAGATGAGGGAGAAACATTTTCACCCAGACACTTGTGAATCTGTGGAATCAGTAGAGGCCAATTCACTGGATATATTCGAGAGTTAGATATAGGGCTAACGGAATTAAGGGATATGGGGAGAAAGCAGGAACGGGGTACTGATTTTGGACGATCAGCCATAACCATATTGAATGATAGTGCTGGTTCAAGGGGCTGAATGGCCTACTCGTGCACCTATTTTCTATGCTTCTATGTGAAAGGCCTGGATGAGTGAATGTGGAGAGGATGTTTCCACTAATGGGGAGAGTCTAGGATCAGAGGGCACAGCCTCAGAATAAAAGGACTTACCTTTAGGAAGATGTGGAGGAATTCTTCAGTCAGAGAGTGGTGAATCTGTGGAAATTATTGCCACGTCCAGGTCAATGGATATTTTTAAGGAGAGCTTGACAGGTTCTTGATTACGGGTGTCAGAGGTTATGGGCAGAAGGCAGGATAGTGGAATTGAGAGGGAAAGATAGATCAGCCATGATTGAATGGCGGAGTAGACATGATGGGCCGAATGGCCTAATTCAGCTCCTTTAACATGAATTTATGAACTTATAATAGTGTAACACTGAATGCATAGGCTTCACAGAGAGGAATGGGTGACATTTGTGGATTATCTGTAGCATTTTTGTTTTACTTTTCTAGCTTGCTGTTTCCTCTTGTGGAAGTGCTCCCAACATTTTTCTTCCTTTTATTCGGAGGGTGGTGGGCTGAAGGGCCACATTGAGAACCAGCATGAGGGATTTTTAACTCCTGATGTATAACATTAAGCGGGTTGGACTAATTGGCCTTAGATGGTTCAGGTTCAAGGCAGCACAGTTCAGGGCGCTGATGCAAGTAAGAATTTCATTGTTCCGTTTTGGGACTCTTGACTCTTAACTCTTGACATAGACTCATGCAACACACACAAATATAAATTATACAAAACAGTAAATAGAAGATACAGTAAATAGCAAAAACAGGATATTAGTGCAAAAATGCACAATGAGTAAAACGAGTCAATGGTGGTGCAAGAGGTGGTCCGTAGTGTTTCTTTGCTCCGTTGGGCTTCAAACCTTCTTCAATGGTGCATTATTTGACACATATTGTCACATATGCAACTGTGCGGTGAAATTCTTTTTGCATTTATTACACATGCAGGCACCGCCATTATTCAGCGTACTTGAGCAGTTCCCGTAAGCCGACGTCCCCCTCCTCTCTTCACCCAGCCAACTTGCCAGTGCCTCCTGCAGCTGACCTTGAAGGCGCTGGGGGCTTCACCCCTGTTCACTTTCCTACCGGCCCTTGCTCCTCACGCCCGATGTCACCAGCTCCCTCCCGGTTACGCCGTCCGATGAGTCTTCAGCTGGCTCTCCGGTCCTGCCGACGGATGAGATGTCGGGCGAGTTCCCGGCTATGCCGTCCAACGAGCCTTCGTGTGGGTCACCACCGACCGACAAGCCTTTGGGCGAGTGCCCAGTCCCTTTGACCCACGAGCTTTGAGGCGAGGTACCGCTGACCGAGGAGTCTACGGGCAAGGTCCCGCCGACCAACAAACCTTCCGGGCGTGCACTGCCGCACCTCGTGAAGCCTCCGCCGCGCGGCACCTCGGTAAGGTCGAGTTGAGCGGGTTGGTCAAGAAGGGGATGATTGTAGGGAAGTAGCTGTTCCTGGCCCTGGTGCCGTTGGTCTTAAGGCTTCTCTACCCCCCATGTGGATGGCCACATGTATAAACGTTCTCTCATGCCATCTATGATCGGTGTGTGTGCAAAGAGTTAAAATGCACGATTTGCCAATAGTTATGGGAAGTTTAAAGAAGTGGAGATTCCTGTTTACCCTGTTCTGCAAGGAAGGAGGAAGCTCAGCATGGATGAATGGCAGAGATAGCAAAGCGAGATTCTTACTGAGGAAGTTTAGGTTCAGGTTGATGAACTGGTAATGCCGGCTGCAGTTCTGACCAGCAGGTCAGTAGGTTTTATGGATCTGTTTTATGAGAGGAAAGTGATGGTTCATGGAGGGATTTCTGAAGCTTTCGACCATGGCTGCTGTTAAAATTCCTGGTTCCGTTTTCCATTGAAGATAGACACAAACTGCTGGAGTAACTCAGTGGGTCAGGCAGCATCTTTGGAGAAAAGGAATAGGTGACGGTTTGGGTCGAGACCCTTCATTCTACTCAGTTTTCCATTGGTGTTTTACCCAGATTTCTCCAAAATCCGTTAACTGCTTGGTAATTGTTGTGGTGTTTGTGCTTTAGAATTTAAGAACATCAAAAACTAAAACAGGGTAATGAATCAATTGTGCTTTATTTCAGTGGTGCTGTAGCTGCCACGTATATCTGCGCAGTGAAATTCTTTTTTGCATATTTACACATGCAGGGACCGCCATGTTTTGCCGCCATTTCCACAAGTCCAAAGTGCGCTAACACGTGGAATCATGGAGCACGGTTACAGGCCGTTCAGCCCAGCAAGTCCATGCTGACAAACACGCAGCCATTTATACCATTCATACATTAATTCCATTTTATCCTCGTTCATTCCCCATTGATTCTACCATTCCAATGCACACTCGGGACAATTTACAGCGGGTAATGAATGTACCTCCGTCTGGTGTGTAGGAGGAGACCAGAGCATCCAGAGGAAGCCCACGCCGTCACAGATAAACGTGCAAAATCCGCACAGACAGGACCCGAGGTCAGGATTGAACCTGGGTCTCCAGCGCTGTGAGGCAACAGCTCTGCCGGTTGTGCCACAGCGCCACCCCTGAATGAGGTACCTCATTCACCAACCTCACACAGCACCTTGTTCCCACTTACCATTCAATGAGGGTGCTGCTCACCCTAAATCTTGCTTGCTTTCACTGAGTTGTACACACCTGAGGAACAAGCCCTTCGGCCCAACTTGATCATGCTGACCAAGTTGCCCACCTGAGCTAGGTAGGTCCCATTTGCCTGCATTTGGCCCATAGCCCTCTAACCCCTTCCTATCCATGAAGCTGTATGATTACGTTGTGATTAAACTGTGTCTCAATGTTCCGGTGACCCAGGTTTGTTCCTCCCTGGTGCTGCCTGTATCTAGTTTACACATTCTCTCTGTCACCACATCATCTCCACAGGGCGCTTCCAAAGCTGTGTTGGCAGTTTAACTGGTTTAATTTTCCAATGTTGGGGGAATCCAGAACCAGGGACCACAGTTTAAGAATTAGGGGTAGGCCATTTAGAACGGAGATGAGGAAAAGCTTTTTCACCCAAAGAGTTGTGAATCTGTGGAATTCTCTGCCTCAGAAGGCAGTGGAGGCCAATTCTCTGGATGCTTTCAAGAGAGAGTTAGATGGAGCTCTTAAAGATAGCGGAGTCAGGGGATATGGCGAGAAGTCAGAAGCGGGGTACTGATTGTGGATGATCAGCCATGATCACAGTGAATGGCGGTGCTGGCTCGAAGGGCTGAATGGCCTCCTCCTGTACCTACTGTCTATAGTCAATTGGCTATTGTCTATTGTCTCTAAATTATCTCCTAGTATAGGTGGGTTAGGAGCATTGGAGGGGAGTTGGTAAACAAATAAGAATAGGTTGCAGAGAACTAGATATTTGGGATAATTCTATGAACCAGTGTAGGCCGTGCTGGTTTGTAATATGTACTGCCATTGTGCTGCCCCAGTTGATTGATTGTAAGATACAGCCTGATTCCTGTCTTTGTTGTGGATAGATTGGGAGCATAAAAGGGGGCAGATTATACATTGACAAGAGAGGTCATAAACAGCACGGTTAGTTCATTCCGAAGGATAGTCACCCAGGATGGTGATGTAACACCTGTTTTTATCTTGCACTGCATGGAGCATTTCTTTTATTCATTTACAAGCTGCAGGCAATGCAGGTAAAAACAATTCATGCCCATCCCTAATTCAACTTGGCGAGTTGTTGGTAAACTTCCTCCCTGCGTGGACACTCTTGTGAAAGGTCCAACATAGCGCAGAAACAGGCTCTTCGACTCATCTTGTTCGTGCCGACCATTTTGAGCTAGTCCCATTTGTCCCATTTCATGAGGATTTCAGTGTAGGAGTAAAGAGGTTCTTCTGCAGTTGTATAGGGCTCTGGTGAGACCACATCTGGAGTATTGTGTACAGTTTTGGTCTCCTAATTTGAGGAAGGACACCCTTGTGATTGAGGCAGTGCAGCGTAGGTTCATGAGATTGATCCCTGGGATGGGGGGACTGTCATATGAGGAAAGATTGAAAAGACTAGGCTTGTATTCACTGGAGTTTAGAAGGATGAGGGGGGGGTCTTAAAGAAACATATAAAATTATAAAAGGACTGGACAAGCTAGATGCAGGAAAAATGTTCCCAATGTTGGGTGAGTCCAGAACCAGGAGCTACAGTCTTAGAATAAAGGGGTCATTTAAGACTGAGAAAAAACTTTTTCACCCAGAGAGTTGTGAATTTATGGAATTCCCTGCCACAGAGGGCAGTGGAGGCCAAATCACTGGATGGATTTAAGAGAGAGTTAGATAAAGCTCTAGGGGCTGGTGGAGTCAAGGGATATGGGGAGAAGGCAGGCACGGGTTATTGATAGGGGACGATCAGCCATGATCACAACGCAACAAAAAGCTTTTCACTGTATCTCGGTAAGCATGCCAATGATAAACTAGTTCTGCTGAAACTCTCTGTACCTCAGGGTACGTGACAATCGTAATAAACGTAACTAAATCTTGACGTTTAGCGAGGGTAGAGTGTAGGAGCCACCAGGACAAGGGGACTCCATTCTGTTACTCCCCGGTGCTTGGTCCAGGGCCTCGTGCTTTCAGCAACTGCAGACGATAATTACACTGCAGTCGGAGTTAACCACTTGCCTTTCTCTCCCCAGTGATGAACCAACAGCAGATGACACCAAACACCACTGTGACCCCCTCGGGCATGCCCTCCCAGAATCCTCGCCTGGCCATGATGAGTCTCACCAGCGCTTTGACGGTACAGCAGAAACACCAGCAGAAGATGCGTCTCCAGCAGATCCAGATGGAGAAAGAGAGGATCAAGCATCTGCAGCAGGAACTCATGAGACAGGTAGTTATCTTCTCCTGCTGCCATCTTCTCCCCAAGGTCAATGTTAGTGGAACAGACAGGGTGAATGCTCTTTACCCAGGGTAGGGGAATCAAGAACCAGAGGACATAGGTTTAAGGTGAGAGGGGAAAGATTTCACTCAGAGGGTCGTGGGTATATGGAACGAGTTGCCAAAGGAGGTACAGTGTCCTTCACAATGTTTGGGACAAAGACCCATCATTTATTCATTTGCCTCTGTACTCAACAATTTGAGATTTGTAATAGAAAAAATTACATGTGCACATTGTCAGATTTTATTAAAGGCCATTTATGTACAATTTGGTTTCACCATTAGAAATTACAGCTGTGTTTATACATAGTCCCCCCATTTCAGGGAACCATAATGTTTTGGACACATGGCTTCACGGGTGTTTGTAGTTGCTCAGATGTGTTTAATTGCCTCCTCAATGCAGGTCTAAGTACCTAAGAGCTCTGAGTACCTAGTCTTTCCTCCAGTCTTTCCATTATCTTTGGAAACTTTTATTGCTGTTTATCAACATGAGGACCAATGTTGTGCCAATGAAAGTCAAAGAAGCCATTGTGAGACTGAGAAACAAGAATAAAACTGTTAGAGACATCAGCCAAACCTTAGGCTTACCAAAATCAACTGTTTGGAACATCATTAAGAAGAAAAAGAGCGCTGGCGAGCTTACTAATTGCAAAGGGACTGGCAGGCCAAGGAAGACCTCCACAGCTGATGACAGTAGAATTCTCTCTATAATAAAGAACAATCCCCAAACACCTGTCCAACAGATCGAAACACTCTTCAGGAGTCAGGTATGGGTTTGTCAATGGCCACTGTCCGTAGAAGATTTCATGAACAGAAATACAGAGGCCACACTGCAAGATGCAAACCACTGGTTAGCTGCAAAAATAGGATGGCCAGGTTACAGTTTGCCAAGAAGTACTTAAAAGAGCAACCACAGTTCAGGAAAAAGGTCTTGTGGACAGATGAGACGAAGATTAACTTATAGCAAAGTATGGAGGAGAGAAGGAACTGCCCAAGTTCCAAAGCATACCACCTCATCTGTGAAACACGGTGGTGGGGGTGTTATGGCCTGGGCATGTATGGCTGCTGAAGGTACTGGCTCACTTATCTTCATTGATGATACAACTACTGATGGTAGTAGCATAATGAATTCTGAAGTGTTCCTTTCTGCTACCTGCTCAAATTCAAACAAATACCTCAAAACTCATTGGCAAACTCATTCTACAGCAAGACAATGATCCCAAACATACTGCTAAAGCAACAAAGGAGTTTTTCAAAGCTATAAAATGGTCAATTCTTGAGTGGCCAAGTCAATCACCCGATCTGAACCCAATTGAGCATGCCTTTTATATGCTGAAGAGAAAACTGAAGGAGACTAGCCCCCAAAACAAGCATAAGCTAAAGATGGCTGCAATACAGGCCTGGCAGAGCATCACTAGAGAAGACACCCAGCAACTGGTGATGTCCATGAATCGCAGACTTCAAGCAGTCAAGCAAAGGATATGGAACAAAATACTAAACATGACTACTTTCATTTACATGACATTGCTGTGTCCCAAACATTATGTTGCCCTGAAATGGGAGGACTATGTGCAGTATAAACACCACTGTAATTTCTATATGGTGGAACCAAAATGTATAAAAATGGCCTTTATTAAAATCTGACAATGTGCACTTTAACCACATGTGATTTTTTTTCTATTACAAATCTAAAAATGTGGAATGCAGAGGCAAATAATTAAATGACGGGTCTTTGTCCCAAACATTATGGAGGGCACTGTGCATTTAAAAGACATTAGCACAGGTACATTAGTACATTCATAGGCAAGGTTTAAACTAAACTAAGTTTAAACTGCGGCAAGGTAGTGCAGCAGGAGAGTTGCTGCCTTACAGCACCAGAGACCCAGGTTCGATCCTGACTACGGGTGCTTGTCTGTACAGAGTTTGTACGTTCACCCCGTGACCTGCGAGGGTTTTTTCTGAGATCTCCAGTTTCCTCCAACACCAAAGACGTACAGGGTTGTAGGTTAATTGGCTTGGTATGAGTTTAAATTGTCCCCAGTGCGTGTAGAATGGCTTTAGTGTGCTGGGATCGCTAGTCGATGCGGACTTGATGGGCTGAAGGGCCTGTTAGGAGCGGTAGAGTTGCTGCCTTACAGCGCCAGAGACCCGGGTTCAATCCTGACTACGGGTGCTGTTTATACGGAGTTTGTACGTTCTCTCGGTGATCGCATGGGTTTTCTCTGGGTATTCTAGTTTCCACCCTCACTCAGAAGACGTACAGGTTTGAAAGTAAATTGTTAATTTTCCCTAGTATAATAGTGCTAGCGTATGGGGTGATCGCAGGTCGGCACGGACTTGGTGGGCCGAAGGCCGCTGTAACTCTGAAATCTAAAGACTAAAGAGTCATCCCTTTCCGCCCCCAACATCTATTCACTCTGCCACTTCCTCCCCAACTCCAGGATAGGAGTGTAAACAAATCACACACACTTCCTGTGATTGATCTCAGCCATATATATTATCACCAAAACAGATCCTGTCAGGAACAAGGTTGTTTTTCTGGAGGAGTTTACCTCAGCTCATGCTGAATAATAGATGTTTGCAGCCTCACAGCAGCTTAGAGCAAAGTTGTTTTCAACGCGTCATTCTCCAATAATTTGACAGTAAATCTTTGGGAAGAAATTAGTAATGATTCGAGCCATAATTCTCTCTCTGTTTCCCTCTATCAATCTGCCATTCCATTTCTCCCTCCATCTCCTTGTCAGTCTGATGTTCTGTACATCGTTTTGTGATGTTGTTTGTCACTTGTCGTTAAGTACGTCCAGGACATCTAGTTTACTGTTGTGCTGTGTATGGTATGGTGCAGGCCCTTCGGTCCACCATGTCCGTGCTGACCTTATTGCCCATCTACTTTAGTTTAAGTCTAGAAATAGAGTGTGAAACAGTCTGCCCAAGGAGTTCACACTGACCAACGGTCACCGTACACTAGTTTTCTCCTACACACTCGGGGCAATGTACAGAAACCAATTACACAACTCTACTTTAGTCCCATTTGCCAGCCTTAAGTCTCTTTTGGTCTCCAAATCTGAGGAAGGACATTATTGCCATAGAGGGAGTGCAGAGAAGGTTCACCAGACTGATTCCTGGGATGTCAGGACTGTCTTATGAAGAAAGACTGGATAGACTCGGTTTATACTCTCTGGAATTTAGGAGATTGAGAGGGGATCTTATAGAAACTTACAAAATTCTTAAGGGGTTGGACAGGCTAGATGCAGGAAGATTGTTCCCGATGTTGGGGAAGTCCAGGGCAAGGGGTCACAGCTTAAGGATAAGGGGGAAATCCTTTAAGACCGAGATGAGAAAGACTTTTTTCACACAGAGAGTGGTGAGTCTCTGGAACTCTCTGCCACAGAGGGTAGTTGAGGCCAGTTCATTGGCTATATTTAAGAGTGAGTTGGATGTGGCCCTTGTGGCTAAGGGGATCAGAGGGTATGGAGAGAAGGCAGGTACGGGATACTGAGTTGGATGATCAGCCATGATCATATTGAATGGCGGTGCAGGCTCGAAGGGCTGAATGGCCTACTCCTGCACCTAATTTCTATGTTTCTATGTTTCTATGTTTCTATATTCATTTTGAGATACAGCATGGCAACAGGGCTTTGTCTCTCTGACTATAGATCGCCTGTTCACACTAGTTCTACATTATCCACCGTTCGCATCTATTTCCAACACACCAGGGACAATTTATAGAGGCCAATTAAGCTGCAAAACCATGCATCTCTGGTATGGATGGGCTGCATTTGCAGTATTGCATGCAGTTCTGGTCGCAAAATTACAGGAAATGGTGCAGAGCAGGTTTACGAGAATGATGCCTGAATTAGGTGGTATTAGCTACAGTCAGAGGTTGGACAGACTTGGATTGTTTTCTCTAGAATGCCGGAGGTTGCAGAGAGACTTGATATAAGTATATAAAATAATGAGTGACATTGAAAGTCAGAATCTTTTGCCCGGGATTGAAAAATCAAAAACTAGAGGGCATAGCTTCGTGGTGAGGGGACAAAGTTTAAATGAGATGTGTGGGCATTTATTTTTACACATAGGGTGCCTGGAACGCGCTGCCGGGGGTGGTGGTTGAAGCAGATACATTAGCTGCATTTAAAAGACTTAGATAGGCAGATGTTAATACAGGGGATCGAGGGAAATGGCTTAAGTGCAGGCAGATAAATGATGATCTTGGCATCTTGTCCAGCACAGACTCCGTGGGCCGAAGGGCCAGTTCTTGTGTGGTATTGTTCAGTGCAACAAAAATAAATCAAATTGGGCAAGGAGGTAGATTGTGCTGCCTACTGTCTGATACCTATTTCATAATCCTGCACAAAGAAATGATCAACTCAATGCACTTAGAAAATCTTAATCCCGATTCTGGAGGGCTCACATTACAGAGCCGATCTCTACCCCCACTGATATATTCATTTCATTCTTCAGCAAGTTCCGATCAAGACAAAAGAAGGACTTATTAGTACCTGGCCCCTGTCACGTTCATTTCAAGGCCTCCCGAGGCACTTAAAGACAATGAAGCACTTTTGAAGGGCAGTCTTTTTTATAATAGTGGCACGTTTGCGCACAGTAAGCTGCCACAGAATAAAATAAGTACAGGTCCACCACTGAGTTTCTGGCAACTGGTGGTCTTGTCCCTTTATTAAATCCCCACCGGAAGCCCCCCAACCCTCAAAAATGAGATGTCTCGGCCGGGTGAGACGTCACATTTTGACCACACTGGGCCTTCCGCGGCCAATCAGCGAGACGAATTTGCCCTGTGCGGCCGGGGCTCTGGCACTCCACTGCCTCACAGCACCAGAGACCCCGGTTTGATCCTGTCTGTGTGGAGTTCACATGTTACCCCTGTGACTGTGTGGGTTTCCTCTGGGTGCTCCGGTTTCCTCTCACATCCCAAAGATGTGCGGATTTGAAGGTTAATTGGCCTCTGTAAATTGCACCTAGTGTGTAGGGAATGTGCAAGGAGTGCAAAAGTGTATAACATAGAACTAGTGTGAACAGGTGAGCGATGATCAACGTGAACCTGGTGCAGTAACTCAGACGGTCAGGCAGCATCTCAGGAGAACATGGATAGGCGATATTTCGGTCTCAACCCTTCTTCAGACACTCTCTTCAGAACCATCGTACACCACCGTACACCTGGTGGGCTGTGTGTTTAAAAGCTGTTGGGCTGTTGGCTGCACAGAGGTGCAGTGATAGAGTTGCTGCCTTAAAGCCCTGTCCCACGGTGCGAGTTCATTCCAAGAGCTCTCCCGAGTTTAAAAAAAATCAAACTCTTAACGACTCGTACCGCTAACGGCAGGTACTCAGGAAGACTCGCTAACGGCAGGTAAGCTTGGGATGACTCGTGAAGATTTTTCAACACGTTGAAAAATGTCCACGAGAGCCGTGAGTACCGACGAGCGGCCATTACCGTAAATCTCCGAGTTCGAACCAGGGCAAAGTCGGGGGAACTCTTGGAATGAACTCGCACCGTGGGACAGGGCTATTACAGAGACCCAGGTTTGATCCTGACTACAGGTGCTGTCTGTACAGAATTTGTACTTCTCCCTGTGACCACGTGGGTTTCCACTGGGTGCTCCGGTTTCCTCACACACTCCAAAGACACACAGATTTGTAGATTAATTGGCTTCAGTAAAATTATCCCTAGTGTGTAGGATAGTGCTAATGCACGGGGTGACTGCTGGCCGAAGGGCCTGTTCTCTAAAGTCCAAAGGTACTGAGTGCAAATGGTAGACAGGCTATTCGCTAACAACAGGGAGTGGAGCAGATTATGTACCACATAGAAACGATTACATAAAACAGACCGCTCGGCCCAACAAGCCATTGCTGGTGTTTATGCTCCATATAAACCTACTCCCATCCTACAGGGAGAATGTGCAAACTCCATACAATCAGCACCCGCAGTCAGGATGGAACCTGGGTCTCGGGCACTGCAGTGTTGTTGCCCTATACCGCTGCATCACTGCGCCACCCTTCTTCAGACTGACTGCGGTGGCGGGGGGTTCAGGAGAAAGCTGAAAGGGTGGTGGGGACGGGGCCTGGCAGGTATCTACGGGTGGATACAGGTGAAGAGGGGGTGGGATGGGCTTTATGGGCAGGCGGTTGAATGAAGGCCAGCGATGAAAAGACAAAAGGCGTGACATAAGGAGAGGAGAGGGCAGAACCATTTCAAAACCTTGTTTTCATGCAGGCCCTTAGAAAATGCTGATCAAAACAGCTTCACCGCAGTTGGGGGACGGCAAGAGGCATTCTGTGGGATCAGTCCATTGATCATGTTCAGAAGTTATAGGAGCAGAATTAGGCCATGTCATGGCCGATCTACCTTTTCCTCACAACCCCATTCTCCTGCCTTCTCTCAACCCCTGACGTACTAATCAATCACTGCCTTAAAAATATTTATTGATGGCCTCCACAGCTGTCTGTGGCAATGAATTCCACAGCTTCACCACCCTCTGGCTAAAGAAATTCCTCCTCATCTCCTTCCTAAAGGTACATCCTTTTTTTCTGAGGGTATGAGCTTTGGTCCAAGACTCTCCCATTAGTGGAAGAATCCATTCCACTCTGTCCAAGCCTTTCACTATTTGGTAAGTTTCAATGAGGTCCCCCCACATACTCCTAAACCCCAGTGAGTACAGGCCCAGTGCCGTCAAACGCTTATCATTTGTTAACGCACTCATTCCTGGGAGCATTCTCGTAAACCTTGGAAGCAATGTGTTTAAAACCAAACTCTTGATTAAAGTGTACAGTGGCGGCTTCCAGCAGCTGGTGGGATAGCCATTCCCTGCATATTCCTGTCTGGGCCACAGCTGCTGGGATGCCTTTGAACCGGGCAACAATTCCACGACTCCCGTTGGCGACCATATTTTGTTTCCCTTTAACAACTGATGAATCTGGATGCCCATTCTCGTGTCCCGACAGGTTCAATGTCCAAAAGAGGAGAAAGATTTGGTTGAGAAAACAAAGCTTTCATTTGGAATGCAGTGGGAGACTAATCTTTACTTGGGGATTTAGTTTACTTCAGAGATACAGTGCGGAAACGGGAGTTCTGGAATCAATCTGTCTCTTGTCCTATACCTGTATCCGTGGCAAGAGGTGGACAGTTGCATTTAGACTTTAAAGATACAGCATGGAAATAGGCCCTTCGGCCTACCAAGTCAGTGCGACTAGCGATCGCCCCATACACAGGCACTGTCCTACACACTAGAGACAATTTACAATTCGTACAACTAACCTACAAACCCCGTCTTTGGAGTTTGTGTGTCTATGTATACGTACACAAAAACATATATGTATTTCTGTGTGTGTGTGTGTGTGTGTGTGTGTGTGTGTGTGTGTGTGTGTGTGTGTGTGTGTGTGTGTGTGTGTGCATGAGTGGGTACGAGTGTGCATGTGAGTACATGTGTGTGTCAGTGTGCATGTGTGTGTTAGTGTGCATGTGTGTGTGTGAGTGTATGCACGTGTATGAGTGTACATGTGTGTGTCAGTGTGCATGTGTGTGTCAGTGTGCATGTGTGTGTTAGTGTGCGTGCGTGTGTGTGAGTGTATGCACGTGTGTGAGTGTGCGTGTGTGTGTCAGTGTGCATGCATGTGTGTGAGTGTGCTTGTGTGTGTGTGTATGCACGTGTGTGAGTGTGCATGTGTGTGTGTGAGAGTCGCATGCATGTGTGCGAGTGTGCATGAATGTGTGTGAGTGCATGTGTATGTGTGAGTGTGTGAATGTGCATGTGTGAGTGTACGTGTGTGTGTGAGTGTACATGTGTGTGTGAGTATGCATGTGTGTGTGAGTGTGCATGCATCTGTGAGTGTGCATATGTGTGTGCATTTGTGTGTGAGTGCATGTGTGTGTGTGTGAGTGTACATGTGTGTGTGAACGTGTGCAGGCGCGTGTGTGAGTGAGCATGCATGTGTGAGTGCGTGTGAGTGTGCATGCACATGTGTGAGTGTGCGTGTGTGTGTGTGTGTGTGAGTGTGCATGGGTGTGTGTCCGTACATGCTTCTATTTGTGATTCTTGAATTTCTTTACCCGAGTCAGACATTCTGGAGATTGAAGAGCTGAATGGGTTTATTTTCCCTTTGATGTTGGCACGGTTATAACATCTACATTTCTTTCAGGAGAAGGCCTTATATAATCAGATACCCAATCAGATTCCCATTGAATCAGACAACCTCCCCACAGCCCAGAATGCTGTCTCTACACCAGCAATGACGCAGGAGATGCACGCCATCACCAACAATGGCTCTGATCCCTTCCTCAACAGGCAAGTTGGGCTTTAATTTACAAATTCAACATTCAGTTGGCAACAACCTTTAATTTTGGCTGGAGCATTAGTTTGAACGAGTGTTATTAACGGACTTCCCTTTCTCCTCCATTTCCCATCTCCTTTCTTCTCCGTCTCCGCTATTGCCATCCCCTACTGGTCTTCATTTACAGTGGACCATACCACTCACGGCAGGCAAGTGCAGACAGTGGCTTAGGACTGGGACGGACACCTGAGGACTTCTTGGGGCATGTGGAGGAAATGGATACAGGTGAGTCAAGAACAATGATAGTGATAGGTTTGTTTTGTGTGCTATCCTATGAGATAGGGGAGCACAATGGAGCAGCGGTAGAGTCGTTGCCGTACAGCGCCAGAGACCCGGGTTCGATCCTGACTACGGGTACTGTCTGTACGGAGATTGTACGTTCTCCTTGTGACCACGTGGGTTTTGTCCGGGTGCTCTGGTTTCCTCCCACACTCCAAAGACATATGGGTTTGTAGGTTAATTGGCTTGTGTAAATTGTAAATTGTCCCTAATTTGTAGGATGTTGCTAATGTACGGGGTAATTGTTGGTCGGTGCTCTCAGTGGGCCGAAGGGCCTGTTTCCACACTGTATCTCTGAAGTCTAAAGAGATCAGAAAATACTATACAGGCATACAGTCAAGTCAACCTCAAATACAAAAGGTAGAGCAAAGGGGAAGGTACAGAGTGCAGAATATAGTTCTCAGCATTGATGTGCACCAGTTCCAGAGACAAAATCCAATGTCCGCAATGGGGTAGAGGTGAATTTGCACAATACCCCAGCGTGTGGAAAGACCATTCAGAACAGAGGGGAAGAAGCTGTTCCTGAGTCTGGTGGAGCGCCCATTGAACCTCCTACCCGACAGGAGTGGAGAGAAGAAGGAATGACCAGGGTGGGACAAACCATTGATTATGTTATGTTGCGAAGTGTAGATGGCCGATGGTGGGAAGTCTGGTCCAAGTGATGGATAGTGATACATCCACAACTCTCTGCAATACCCTGCAGTCACGGGCATTAAATTGAACCTGAAATATATAACTAGTTAATAAAATATTTTTTGTTGTAGAAACACATTAAAAAAAAAACAGTTTATAAATGAAAGCAACAAGATATATATCGAAAGAAAGAGTGTAGAAACAAGGAACTACAGGTGCTGGTTTACCAAGGAAAGATACAAAATGGTGGAGTGACTCAGCAGATCAGGCAGCATCTCTGGAGAACATGGACAGTCTAAAGAAGGGTCCTGACCTGAAACATCACCTATCCATGTTCTCCAGTGATGTTGCCAGATCTGCTGAGTCTAGTTTTAGAGATACAGTGTGGAAACAGGCCTTCTGGTTCACCGAATATACACGGACCGGCGATCCCCGCCCATTAACACTATCCTATACATACTAGGGATAATTTACGTTTATACCATGGCAAATAACCTACAAACCTGTACGTATTTGGAATGTGGGAGGAAACCGAAGATCTCAGAGAAAAGCCACGCAGGTCAAGGGAAAACAGACAGCACCCGTAGTCGGGATCGAACCGCCCAAACTTACTGTGCTGAGTTACTCCAGCATTTTGTGTCTTTTTTAAATCAAAAGAGAGATAATTTAAAACACTACATTTAGCTCCAGAGGAATATCATCTAACAGTTCATAGATATCTCCATTTGAGTTCATTTGGTGTGGTCGGAGTCTGTACTCTGAATCAGAGATTCAGTCCAACACGAATAATGCATTCATATACGTGGACGATTTCCGTAAGTTTAACTTACCAGTGGCCCTTCAGTATCTTACTAAATGGTTACAGACGTCAGCGTCTTTCTGATCTATAGAGCTCAGATTCAAACTGGGCATTGAACTCCCAACTGAGTCAAATCAAGGTTATTGTCATATGCACAAACAAGTATGGTCAAATACAGGTGCAATGAAAATCTTGCAGCAACATCACAGGCACAGAGACTGAGACAGACACAAAACCTAAATTATATATAAATCATACAAGACCGTGAAAAGAAAAAAATTGTAAATACAAGACATTAGTGCAAAACACAATTAGAAAACAAGTTAATGGTAGTGCAAGAAGTGGTCTGTAGTGTTTGTTGTCGAGGAAGGATTAGGATTGAGCAGGTCGGTTCAACAACCTGATGCAAAGTAGCTTGAAAGTAGCTTGTTCCTGAACCTGGTGGTGTGGGACTTCAGGCTTCAGTGCTGTAGCAGTGAGGAGAGGGCACGGCCTGGATGGTGGGGATCCTTGATGATAGATGCTGCCTAAGGGCGGCACGATGGCACAGTGATAGAGTTGTTGCCTTACAGTGCCAGAGACCCGGATTCGATCCTGATTATGGGTGCTGTCTGTACGGAGTTTGCACGTTCTCCCTGTAACTGTGTGGATGCTCCAGTTTCGTCCACACTCCACAGGTTTGCCGGTTAATTAGCTTTGGTAAAGATTGTAAATTGTCCCTAGTATGTAGCATGATGTATGGGAATAGCTGGTTGACAGGGACTCGGTGAGCAGAAGGATCTGTTTTCGCACTGTATCTCAAAACTAAACTAAACTAAACTAAACCTTTCTGAGTTTTGTTGGCTTAGGGCTTATGTGAGGAATGTATTTTTAGCAGAGTTCAAAGTAAGTTAATTATTCTTCACTTGCAGGTGATATGGGCCAGACTGCGATGACTACAAATCAGCCCAGCCGCTTCCCTGACTTCCTGGATTCCCTGCCTGGAACCAACGTGGATCTGGGGACCTTGGAAGGCGAGGACCTGATGCCAAGCCTGCAGGAGCCCTTTGGCTCGGACATCTTGCCTGATGTGGAGTCCAGCCTCAATCCTAAGGAGACCTTCCTCACTTGGTTGTAATCCCTGCGGGAAGCGAGAGGAAGGAAGGAAGACAACTAAAATGGAGATTGAGATGGAGTTACCTTTTCTGCTTGGATCAGAGGCAGAGTGCCTCAAGTAGTGCTTTTTTGTTTGCCTGACAACTTTCATGTTCGTCCCTACAACCCAAAGTGGTATATGCTTGTCATTTAACTAAAGGCGGCTAGCAGTACTTTATATGAACTATATCCTAGAACTATCTCAATGTCTTTGGCCTTCCACATAATCATGGGATTAACCTTTAGTAGAAGATGAAAGATTCCACTGCTTGACCTGTCTTGCATGGCAAATGGATGATTATTTTTCCATATTATTATATTATTAGCAACTAAAGGAGGTTTGAAAATGTGAACCTAGGAGATTAACCATTTGTTTTGTGATTGGAAGTCTCTTTGGTTCAATGTTGAATGGAAGGTTGGGTGGGGAAGGATTGGGATAGGGTGGGGGGTGGGGGGGAGGGGGGAAGGTTATTCATACTCAAGTAGTTTTTTTGGTGATCATTTATCAGGAGATTGAAGTGATGCCAAGGACTTCTCATCTATTTAACATGAACAGAGCTTTAAAATTGTTTGTATTGTTCAATATATAAAATAATGTACAAAAGGAGGGCAAATATGGAGTCCAAAGTTTGGTCGCCATGACGATAGTGTCCATTTGCACATGAGGCACTTCTGGTTGTTCATGTTGCAAGTATATATTACTCGTCATCTATTACTTATTTCTCATGACTTAGATGCCAATGTCGATAGACTTATCACGATCAAACATCCTACCTTTGCCTGTCATATACAGTGGAGGTGTTAACCATTTTAAACTATCTTTAACACCACTGTGGAAACGGTAGACAGGGGAATCGGGAGTAAGTTTGCTGAAACCCTTCATTTCACTTTTAGCTTCTAGGCATCTCAATTTTCAAAGCTTTGAGAATATAACATAGCCAAATTTAATGATATTCCCTCATAGTTTGTTGTTATAATGCTACGTGCTGTAAAAATAGAGTTTTGCAAAAAAAGCTATCACATTTTTATCAAGTGGCAACTTAAATCATTTTTTAAGAAAACCTTGTTTTTAATTATTATTGTAAGGAAACTTGGATTTTGGATTTTTGTCACATTGAATACTCAAATTGTTATACTTAAAAAAAAAGGAAAGAGTTGGAACTTGGAATCACAAAGAGGGAAAATGGTGTAATGGGTTGGGAAAGGTCAATAAGGAACGGGATGTAATGTGCAAGTTGGGAGTGGAAAGGGATGTTGGATTTGTACCTTTGATGTTCTGAGTTGTGGGTCAGTCCTTATGGAGGTGCCTTCATTACAAAATAAGGCTTGATATCCAGGCTTTGAAACAGTCTGAAGGAATTTGCGATGCCACTTGGCCATCTCTGATTCCTTCTCGCAGGGAAGTGGGTCAAGAACTCTAGTGGGAAGCGTGGGAGAGAGTGGCAGACGTAAAATGAATTTGCGGTAAATGTTAATCGTTCGTTTCAACAACAGGAGGAGAGGTCGGGCCTGGCATTGCAGTCTGTGGCACAGAGTGTTCAATTCCTGATGCTTGAGACTGCATTACGAACTCTATGAGCCCGGTATTGTGGCTGCTCTTGTGTGTATGTGTCTGTGTCTGTGGATAGATGCAAAAAGTTGGAATAACTCAGCAGGTCAGGCAGCATCTGTAGAGCAAAGGAATAGGTGACGTTTCAGGTCGAGACCCTTCTTCAGACTGTGTCCATCTAAGTGACAGACCCAGTATAAAGCATGGGCGTGGGATTACCTTTACCCCTTGTGCTCGTCCCCCACCTCCCTTTTAATCCTGAGCAATTGGAGGAAGGTCTCTAAATGGAAATAATGCATAATTGGACAGAGAAAGTCAAAGAGCGTGCTGCATGCATTTCTTTAGCCAGTTAATTCTGGCGGTTTGTACACAGGACCCTCTGTAGGCAATAAATCCCTGGATCGGGCAATGCATAAACATTGGACTCTAAGAGTTGTCTGAAGGTACATTGGATCTCTGAGCCAATATGCCACCACCCCAAGCTTGGCCAGTAGCTCCTGCTCCCTTCCCTTTGTTACATGCGTTTCTGAAGGTGTGTGGTGTTTTGATAGGAGGGGTTGCATTGGAACTTGTGGCAGTGAGGAGTTGCAAACAAGGAAGGAAATCACTTCATGTTCACTTTGGCCAGTGGCGGGAGTGGTAATGATGTATTGATGAGTGTGGGGTCGGGAGGGGAGGTGGGGTAGGGTGGAGGGGGAGGAATAGACTTCAGGCTTGGGGCTATTCCTGGACTATCGTTTCCTCCCAGCCAGAGGTGAGAGGACAGAAAATGGGGTGCGGCCAGAAACCAAATGGGATTAAATAACTGTCCTCACCTCTCTAATATAACCTGAATTTATCAACCATTGTTCATATCTGGGAAGCTCTTTCCTGACAGAATTGGCACTGTGTCTGATTTTTAAAAATATATATATATATAAAAAAGCTTGGAATCTTAATGTGAGTTGAGTGAATTGCACTTTTAGACCTTAATAGTTAACTAGTTTCTCTTATTATTGTAAATTTGTGTTAATCAACTGACTTTTTAGTATCTCGTACCGACTTCTGCTGTTGCTTCTGCTTGATCAATGTATACTCGAACCTGGGCAGTGAGGAGGAATATTGAATCAAACAATCTGAGCTGCCCGGGGCATTCATATAACCTGAGATAGTTTTCACCTTTAAATGCAGGTGCGACCTCCTCTCTGATGGAAATTGGGTTGAGGGTCCAGAAATTATCCAGACGAGTGAGAATTGCTGGTTGTCCCTTTGTATACTGACTGGGGCACAATATATTCCAGAGCTTGTAGTAAGGGGGGGAGTCGATAGTCATTGGGCTCAGAGGTTGGTTTTTGGATTTGAGTTTGCACGCTTTCCCTGTGACCGTGCGTGGGTTTCCTCCGGGAGTTCCGGTTTCCTCTGGTCTCCTCCCACATCCCAAAGACGTGCGAGTTTGCAGGTTATGTGTTGGAAGGAACTGCTGATGCTGGTTTACACCGGAAATTGATGCAAAATGCTGGAGTAACTCGGTGGGTCAGGCAGCATCTCTGGAAACATAGAAACGTAGAAAATTAGTGCTGGAGGAGGCCATTCGGCCCTTCAAGCCAGCATCGCCATTCATTGTGATCATGGCTGATCGTCCCCAATCAATAACCCGTGCCTGCCTTCTCCCCATATCCCTTGACTCCACTAGCCCCTAGAGCTCTATCTAACTCTCTCTTAAATCCATCCAGTGATTTGGCCTTCACTGCCCTCTGTGGCAGGGAATTCCATAAATTCACAATTCTCTGGGTGAAAAAGTTTTTTCTCACCTCAGTCTTAAATGGCCTCCCCTTTATTCTAAGACTGTGACCCCTGGTTCTGGACTCGCCCAACATTGGGAACATTTTTCCAGTATCTGGCTTGTCCAGTCCTTTCATAATTTTATATGTTTCTATAAGATTTCCCCTCATCCTTCTAAACTCCAGTGAATACAAGCGTAGTCTTTTCAATCTTTCCTCATATGACATTCCCGCCATCCCAGGGATCAATCTCGTGAACCTACGCTGCACTGCCTCAATCACAAGGATGTCCTTCCTCAAATTAGGAGACCAAAACTGTACGCAATACTCCAGGTGTGTTCTCACCAGAGCCCTATACAACTGCACAAGAACCTCTCCACTCCTATACTGAAATCCTCTTGTTATGAAGGCCAACATTCCGTTAGCTTTTTTCACTGCCTGCTGTACCTGCACGCCAACTTTCAGTGACCCGTGTACCAGGTCTCGCTGTACCTCCCCCTTACCTAACCTAACCCCATTCAGATAATAATCTGCCCCCTTGTTTTTGCCACCAATATGTGGATACCCTCACATTTATCTATATTATACTGCATCTGCCATGCATCTGCCCACTCACTCAACCTGTCCAGGTCACCCTGCAACCTCCTAACATCCTCTTCATAGTTCACACTGCCACCCAGCTTTGTGTCAGAGAAACATAGAAAAAAGGTACAGGAGGAGGCCGTTCGGCCCTTCAAGCCAGCACCACCATTCATTGTGATCATGGCTGATCGTCCCCAATCAATAACCCGTGCCTACCTTCTCCCCATATCCCTTGATTCCACTAGCCCCTAGAGCTCTATCTAACTCTCACTTAAATCCATCCAGTGATTTGGCCTTCACTGCCCTCTGTGGCAGGGAATTCCACAAATTCACAACTCTCTGAGTGAAAATGTTTTTTCTTATCTCGGCCTTAAATGGCCTCCCCTTTATTCTAAGACTGTGGACCCTGGTTCTGGACTTGCCCAACATTGGGAACATTTTTCCTCTAGCTTGTCCAGTCCTTTTATAATTGTATATGTTTCTATAGGATAACCCCTCATCCTTCAAAATCCCCCCTCATCCTTCTAAAAGAAATAGATGACCTTTTCTCCAGAGTTGCTGTCTCACCCGCTGGGTTACTCCAGCATTTTGTGTCTACCTTTGGCTTTGTAGGTTAATTGGCCGCTGTGAAATTGCCCTCAATGTGTAGGGAGTGGATGCAAAAGTGGAATGACGTAGAACCGGTGTGGGTGGGCGATCGATGGTCGGCATGGACTGGGTGGGCCTGTTTCCATGCTGTGTCTAAGATGACCCCACCTCTATGCTTTTTATTATTTCCAGTGAATGGCCAATGTTAGGATAACTGGCAGCCAGTACTGGGATAGACACAAAAGCGCTGGAGTAACTCAGCGGGTCAGGCAGCATCTCTGGAGAAAAGGGATGGGTAATGTTTCGGGTTGGGACCCTTCTTTAGCCAATACTGGGACCTGGCAGAAGAAAGTGAAGGCCGGTTTTCCCCCAGGGCAATAATGAGAAGCTGCATGGGAGGCACAACATGGGATTTGTAAAAAAGTAATGCAGAGAGGAACAGATGGGAAAGTAATGGCCCTGTCCCACTGTACGAGTTCATTCAAGAGCTCTCCCGAGTTTAAAAAAAAATCAAACTCGTAAGCATGTAGAATGAACGTAGCGGGTACGTCGGAGCTCGGGGACGTCTCTTAGCGGCTCGTAATGCTAATGGCAGGTACTCGGGAAGACTCGCTAACGGCAGGTAAGCTCGGGAAGATTCGTGAAGATTTTTCAACATGTTGAAAAATGTCCACGAGAACCCCGAGTACTGACGAGCGACCATTACTGTAAATCTCCAAGTTCGAATCAGGGCAAACTCGGGGAGAACTCTTGAATGAGCTTGTACAGAGGGACAGGGCTTTTAGGATAACAACAATATTTTAGGCATAATTTTGGATGATCTAGGAAAGGAGTATTGGAGGCACCAGGAACTGCAGATGCTGGAATCCTGAGTGAAACACAAAGTGCTGGAGTAAGTCAGCGAGCCAGGCAGCATCTGTGGAGCGAGTGTAGGAGTGGAGGAGTTGTGGAGCTAAGTTTCCAAAATGGACAAGTTCTGCTTGCCAGCAAACCAGTCTAAGTCTCATCGGTAATTGGGATTGTCAGTTAAAACAAATATTATTCCTATTACACTGCAAGCATTTTCGATGCTCAATCTATTCATACGGTATGCAAGTGTATCTTGTTTGTGTCCTTATTTTTTGAACTTGGGTTATTTTGTACTGAGATGTGTGAACTTTGCCTGTAGCTGGGTGAACATACACATTGTATGTAAACGCAGTTCGGTTCTGGTTTAAATCCTTGCAGTCCTGTACTACAAGCTTTAAAAAAAATAAATATAATTGGATTTCATCTTTTGAGTACTTGTTCTCATTTTACCATCCACGTGGATAAGAATATTTGTTTGTGTAATCCCATTGTGGTTTTATCTTTTGTAGAAAGGAACCGCAGATGCTGGTTTATACCAAAGATAGACACAAAGTGCTTGAATAACTCAGCGGGAGAAACATCAGCCATCCTTTTTCTCCAGAGATGCTGCATGACCCGATGAATTTCTCCAGCACTTTGTGTCTATGGTTTTATCTTGGCCTATCTTAGTCATTGCCATGTCCTTCATATCCATCACACATTCTACAATGCGAGACATGAAGTCCAAAGTGTTCAGTAACTCAGCGTATCTGGCAGCATCTCTGGAGGACATAGATGGGAGACGTTTCTGGGCGGGACCCTTCTTCCTCAGAATCAAACTGTGAAACTTGTCTGAGTAGCCCCGAAATAAAAGGATATCAATAAGGTTATGACCGGATTCTGTTCCTGTGAACTGCTTGCAATCCAAACTTTTCGTCAGTCGGCAATGAACAGAAACCGTGGGTGGGCGAGGATCACGGAAACAGTTGCGACGGGAGCGTGGACAAGCACAGTGAGAGTGGTCGCCAGCCACCAGGGGGCGTCCCAGTGGAGCAGCGGTAGTCGCTGTCTTACTGCGCCAGACACCCAGGTCTGATCAGAGAGTCATAGACAGAGTCATACAGTGTGGAAACAGGCCCTTTGGTTCAACTTGCCCTCACCGGCCAACATGTCCCAGCTACACTAGTCCCACCTGCCCGCATTTGGTCCATATGCCTCCAAATCTGTCCTATCCATGTACTTATCGAACTGTTCTTAAATGTTGGGATAGTCCCAGCCTCAACTACCTCCTCTAGCAGCTTGTTTCATATACCCACCAACCTTTGTGTGAAAAAGTTATCCCTCAGATTCATATTAAATCTTTTCCCCTTCACCTTAAACCTATGTCCTCAATTCCCCTACTCTGGGCAAGGGACTGTGCATCCACCCGATTATTCCTCTCATAATTTTATACACCTCTATAAGATCACCCCTCATCCTCCTGCGCTCCAAGGAATAGACTCCCAGCCTGCTCAACCTCTCCCTATAGCTCAGACCCTCTAGTCCTGGCACCATCCTCGTAAATCATGACCACGAAATGTGTCTGTACAGAGTTTGTACGTTTTCCCTGTGACCGCGTGTGTTTTCTCCGGGTTCCTTCCCCACTTTAAAGACGTACAGGTTTGTAGGTTAATTGGTTTCTGTAAATTGTAAATTGTCTCAGGTGTGTGTGAAAGTACTAGTGTACGGGTGGTCTCTAGTCGGCGTGTAATCGGTGGTCCGAACGGCCTGTTTCCACGCTGTATCTTTAACGTCTTAGAGCATGGTGACCAAATCTGAGCACAATACTCCAACTGTGACCTCGCCAGTGCCTTGTACAGCTTAATAGCCTGCAGAGATTTATAATATCCCCAAACTTGCCAAACCAGCCTTTCATGGGGCTGATTTTGGCATAAAACGTATTTTTTAATGATTACTCAATGTTGCGACGTATGAAGGACTCACTCGCAGGAGGCGCCAAGGCTAGGTTATACTTCACTGAACATGCCTGGATGACTTCCTGATGTCATGCACTGATAATCATAAAAGAGCTATGTGCTATTGTCAGTTTTCATAATTTTTTTATTGTTAATAAATGTCCCAGAACACTCATTCACAAAATAGCTGACATGAGAAAGATGAACGGATAAGACATTCTTGTCATCTTTCTCTCCTGCTGAGTTAAGAGCACAATTATGCATGGATTTGACTGGTGATTGGGGATAATTGCTAAAATGGAGATTTTGAATTTGAGAGGGTCACACAGAACTCCCGTTGGAGAGGGGAGGAGAACTTTTTTCAAGTAGGCACACCTTGATGAGATTTTGTAGTGGAGCAGATAAAATGTGCAGAAAGGAGCTGCAGATGCTGTTATATACCGAAGATGGACACAAAGTGCTGGAGTAACTCAGCGGGGCAGGCAGTGACTCTGGTGAAAAAGGATGGCTGACGTTTCGGGCCGGAACCCTTCCTCAGACTGAAAGTAGAGGGGAGGGAACTGGAGGTAGGAAAAGGCTAGAACAAAGTAGAGCCATCAACAGATGACCTCAGGAAGGGTGGAGCCCACAATGGCCCGTTGATGGCTGGGGAAGAGATGATAGCGAAGAGATGCAAGGATGCGAACAGCGGAACAAGAGGACGACTATGGTGGGGGCGGGGAGGGGGCGATAGGGAATGCAGGGTTACTTGAAATTAGAGAAATCAACTTTAATACCATTGAGTTGTAAGCTCCCAAGCAAAATATGAGGTGCTGTTCCTCCAATTTGCGTGCGGCCTCACTCTGACAGTGGAGGAGGCCCAGGACAGCAAGGTGAGTGTGGGAAGGGGAAGGAGAGTTAAAATGTTTGGCAACCAGGAGATCGCGTAGGCCAAGGCGGGCTAGGTGTAAGTGCTCAGCGAAATGATTGGCCAGTCTACGTTTGGTTTCAGCAATGTATAGGAGCCCACACCAGGAGCACCGGATACAGTAGATGAGGTTGGAGGAGGTGCAAGTGATTGTGGAACTGATCAGCAGGATTGGGAATTTCTGATCAAAGAAGAAAGTATACGAGCAAACGTTAAATATTTGCGATCAGGTTGAATGTCGCTCTGGGACACGGAGGAAGATATTAAATCTGGGGTTGTGCAGAGGAGGTTTTGTACATAGAGGACGTAGGAGACTGGAACTTGCTGGAAGGTACGATAGTGACGTTTAACAGGCTGTTGAATAAACACATGGATATGCAGGGAATGGAGTGATATGCATGAGGTGCAGGCGGAGGAGATTAATTTAGATTAGACGGCATCATGTTTGGTGTGGGCATTATGGGCTGAAGGGCCTGTTCCTGTGCTCTTCTATGTTCTATGTTCTCAATCTAGTTTAGGTTAGAGATAGAGCATGGAAACAGGTCCTTAGGCCCACTGAGTCCGCGACGACCAGTGATCGCCGTACGCTAGTTCTATCCCACACACTACGGGCAATTTACAGAAGCCAATTAACCTACAAACTTGCACATCTTTGGAATGTGTGGGAAATCTGGAGCGCCCGGAGAAAACCCACACCGTCACCGGGAGAATGTAAAACTCTGTATAGACGGAACCTGTTGTCAGGATCGAACCCAGGTCCCTGGGCTGTGAGGCAGCAACTCCACCTCTGCACCTCTGTGTCGCTCTAGGGCTGTGATGCTGGAGAATCACCTCCTTTCCTTTACATTGAAACCAACGAGAGACTATTCTGCCACACTAGATTGACACCTGGGCAATAAATTGAGAATCGAGTGAGCAGAATACTCTGAGCCATAACTCAGAAAAACGCTGTGAAGTTGTGAACAAGTTTTGTTCTTTCTCATGTGCGTGAGGCGTGGGTGAATATAACCTGAGCTACAATACAAGCAGTGCAAGCACTTTCCACACGATGTCTTGGCTGTTATCCATCTGTCAGCGACAACCAATCTACTTCGGGCTGCTTTACTGACAGGCGAAGACACTCACTGTTAAGAACAACTCTTTTATTTGTCTTCTCTGTGCTTGCTTTTATGTTAAACGACGCCGGAGTTTTTGCGAAAAGCAGGAGAACTTGCCTTTCCAGCTCGGGCACCCACCCCCTTCGTTGCTCTCCTGAAAGGTGACCGCATCCCGTGGTTGTGCAATGCTGACTGTTCAAGCAATGCGCGTTGGCAGGGAGACGCGGAGGGTTGCAGCGGGGGCTGGAGCTGATGAAAGAAGGTTGGGAAATGCGCAGCCCGATAGAAGTTATAACACTATGAGGGGCACAGAGAGGGTAGACAGTCAGAACCTTAATCCCAGGGCAGTAATGTCAAAGACTGGAGGCCACAGCTTTACGGTGAGAGGGACAAAGCTTAAAGGAGATGAGCAGGGCACGTTTTTTACACAGAGGATGATGGGTTACTGGAACGCGCTGTCATGGGGTGGTGGGGGGGTGATAGTGGTGTCTAAGAGACTTTGAGATAGGCACATGGGAATGCAGGGAATCGAAAGATATGAATTATGTGCAGGCAGAGGAGGTAAGTTTAACTTGACACCATGTTCTGTGTGGGCTGAAGGGCCATGTTCCTGCGCTGTGCAATTCTAAGTTCAATGCTGTATGAAGCCACTCTTCCATTGTCTATAACTCTGGAGGATGCACGGTTGGTCGTTTCTCCGCCAAAACCTGTTAACAATAACAGACTACCATGTGTTGCCCGAGCCCATACAACTAAGGAAAGAAGAATAGGACCGTATTGAGTTAGCACATAGAACAGAAAAGAGTCCCGCATAGGAATGGGCCCTTTGGCTTCCTTGTTCATGCCAAACATGATCTCTCCTGCCTGTGCATGATCCATATCCCTCCACTCCCTGCACTTCCATGTGCCTATCTAAAAGCCTCTTAAACACCACTATCGTATCTGCCTTCACTACCACCCCGGGCAATGTGTTTCATGCCCCACCACTCTGTATAAAAAAACCTGCCCTGCCCATCTCCAATAAACTTGCTCCTTCTCACCTTATAGCTATGTCTTCTAGCGTTGGACATTTCCACCCTGGGAAAAAAGGCTCTGACTGTATGTCCCGTCGATGCCTATACACTTCCATAATTTTATATGCTTATATCAAGTTTCCCTTCAACCTCCTACATTCCAGAGAAAACAATCCAAGTTTATCCAACCCTCTCTTTGTAGCTGAAACCCTGTCATTCAGGCAACATTCTGGTAAAATTCCTCTGTCCCCTCTCCAAAGCTTCCACATTCTTCCTGAAATATGGTGACCAGAACTACACGCAATGCTCCACATGTAGCCTCACCAAAGTCTGATAGAGCTGCATCTTGGCTTTGTATTTCTCATTCCCACGTCTACATCCAAAGATTCAGAGTTCTATGTTTCTCATCCCCCACATTATTCCTTTCAGCTCAGGAGTGGTAGTGGCCGATTAGGAAAAGGGGAGATGCAACGAGTCATGGTACACCAGTCATTGAAAGTAGGCATGCAGGTGCAGCAGGCAGTGAAGAAAGCGAATGGTATGTTAGCATTCATAGCAAAAGGATTTGAGTACAGGAGCAGGGAGGTTCTACGGCAGTTGTACAGGGTCTTGGTGAGACCAAACCTGGAGTATTGCGTACAGTTTTGGTCTCCTAATCTGAGGAAAGACGTTCTTGCCATAGAGGGAGTACAGAGAAGGTTCACCAGACTGATTCCTGGGATGGCAGGACTTTCATATGAAGAAAGACTGGATAGACTCGGCTTGTACTCGCTAGAATTTAGAAGATTGAGGGGGGATCTTATAGAAACTTACAAAATTCTTAAGGGGTTGGACAGGCTAGATGCAGGAAGATTGTTCCTGATGTTGGGGAAGTCCAGAACAAGGGGTCACAGTTTAAGGATAAGGGGGACGTAATTTAGGACCAAGATGAGAAAACATTTTTCACACAGAGAGTGGTGAATCTCTGGAATTCTCTGCCACAGAAGGTAGTTGAGGCCAGTTCATTGGCTATATTTAAGTGGGATTTAGATGTGGCCCTTGTGGCTAAAGGGATCAGGGGTTATGGAGAGAAGGCAGGTACAGGATACTGAGTTGGATGATCAGCCATGTTCATAATGAATGGCGGTGCAGGCTCAAAGGGCCGAATGGCCTACTCCTGCACCTATTTTCTATGTTTCTTTGTTTCTATGAGTTCTGTGTTATCCCACTCCCTAGTATCTCAAGTCCTGGCAAAATGCTGGGAAATCTTCTCTTCTCTTAAATCTTCCAACTTAAGGGCATCTTTCCTATTACAGGGTGACCAAAACTGAACACAAGACTCCAAGATGGGCACAAAATGCTGGAGTAACTCAGCGGGTCAGGCAGCATCCCTGGAGAGGAAGAATGGGTGACATTCCAGGTGGAGACCCAAGGCTCCAGGTGCTGCATCATCAACTGCGAGGAATCTAGGTGAGCTGGAGAACTACAGCTGGAACCTGTCAGTCAGTTGGAAACGTCGATGTTAGTCAGCATGTGCGCCTGACCCTCTCACGTTTAAATGCCAATGGTTCTACTCAAGCCTGCCGGCAGTTAGCAGTGGGATATGAGATACAGGACCATTATCAAAGATCTTGTTTGCAAATATTACAATACTCCAGAAAGCCCCCTGGTGGTGTAACCATACACTCTTTAAACCCTGCATCTCAGGAGAACACGGATAGATGACATTTCAGGTTGGTAACCTTCAGATGTGTTTCCACTCTTTGAATGACTGTTTGGGCACAAATCCAAAGATCTTCTTTTAAGTGAAATTTGCCCTGATTTTGTCCAAGTAAATTACTTCAGAATTTGTTTACCTCACGGAATGAATGTAAGAGGGCACCAAGGTGGTGCAACAGCAGAGTTACTGCCTTACAGCGCCAGAGACCCGGGTTCGATCCTGACTACGGGTGCTGCCTGTGGGAAATTTGTATGTTCTCCTTGTGACTGCGTGGTTTTTCTCTGGGTGCTCGGGGTTCCTCCCACACTGCAGGTTTGTAGGTTAACTTGTAGGTTAATCTTTGGGTTAAAAAAATTGTAAATTGTCTCTAGTGTGTGTGTGGGGGATAGTGCTAGTGTACGGGGATCGCTGGTCGGCGTGGTCTCGATGGGACTTGTTTCTGGGATTTATCTCTAAATCAAACGTAACTAAATAATGTTTGGAATTGTCCCTAGTGGGTAGGATAGTGCTAGTGTACAGAGTGATCGCTGGATGGTGTGGGCTCGGTGGGCCGAAGGGCCTGTCTCCATGCTGTATCTCTAAAGCCCCTAAAGCAAGTACTAGTTTCTGTTGCTGATCTACTAAAATGATTTGATAAGTTCTTGCTAAATATTTTAAGCATCTGCTAAGAATTGAGATGGACATTCTGTTTAAAGTAATGTTTTGATTCAGGGCCAGCTTCAACTCGAATCCTTTTTAACAATAGCCAACACCTAGGGGTCATAAGTGTTATTTAAAGTTTTTTTATGCCAGCATAATAACTTAAAAAATACTTTTAACAGCTACCATATGCGTCTTCTGGAGATGGCAAGGATTATGGTGTGGGAATGTGTGCAGTGTTATTTTTAACTAACTGCTGTTGGCCAAATGCAGTCCAGCTGTACTATCCAATACTTGGCAGTCCACAGAAAACTGCCTCTCTCATACCCCAAACTCTAACGTCCACCTGCCTCTTCTCCGAGAGAACACTGTATGTCACAGGAGGTGACTATAGTTACCTGGCGCTTTGGTCGTAGATAATTCTGCTGCATATTTCTGCTTCTTGGAAGCTTTCATTAAGTAGCAGTAGTTTTTTAGATAGACACAAAGCGCTGGAGTAACTCAACGGGTCAGGCAGCATCTCTGGAGAACATGGATAGGTGACGTTTTGGGCTGGGACCCATCATCAGACTGTTGGAATATTGGGGGGGGGGGGGGGGGTGGGGGGAAAGCTTGTAACGAGAGGTGGTGCCGGGACAAAGCCTGGCAAGTGGTGGTGGACAATAGACACAAACTGCTGGAGTAACTCAGTGGGTCAGGCAGCATCTCTGGAGAAAAGGAATGGGTGGCGTTTTGGCTCGAAACTTTCAGACTCAAGCATTTTATGTCTATCTTCGGTGTCGATGCTGCCAGACCCGCTGAGTTACTCCACATTTTATCTCTATCTTCTGTGTAAATCAGCATCTGCAGTTCCTTTCTCCACGTGATAGATGGATAGAGGTGAGGGGGGTTTGTTTAGCAGATGTGTGCAGTAAGTGACAAAAGGCTTGAGGTGAAAAGATGACAAATAAGTCTCCGTTAAGGTGAAAAGAGGAGTGAAATGGGAGGGAGGGAGATGGTGGAAGGTGGGGGAATAGGAAATGATGGACTCGGGGATGGGAGATTGAGGAAAAAGGGTAAGAAGGAGAGGAAAGGAACAAGTGACTGAGGTAGGATAGTCTGTTTTTTGGGTTCTGCAGATGCTGGCTTATTCAAAAATGTCACAAAGTGCTGGAGTAACTCAGCAACGTAAGCCGTATCCTTGGAGAACATGGATAGGTTTTGGGCTTGGACTGAGGAAGGGTTTCGACACAAAATGTCGCCTATTCATAGTCTCCAGGGATGCGTCCTGAGCGTAGAAACAAAAAACTGCAGATGCTGCTCTATACCAAAGATAGACACAAAGTGCTGGAGTAACTCAGCGTTTTGAAGGGTCCCGACTCAAAATGTTGTCCATTTCCTCTGGAGATGCTGCCTGACCCGTTGAGTTACTCCAGCACTTTGTGTCTTTCCATATAGCAGGTCTTCTTGACTCCACCAGGTGGCGGTATTTGCAGCTCATACAAAGATGCCCTACCCAGGCACGGATCATGTCTGAGAAATGTCTTTGTGAGTGACGTACGCGGGGACTTTGGGGGAGATGAAAGAATTTCATTATAAAATTACACTTGTGTCACTCTGGAAGCATTTCTTTCAGCCAAAGTTTGGTGGAAATTTGCGACGCTTTCCTTCCGAGAAACTTCCAAGACGTGAGATTGAAGGTTTCTCAGGAATGGAGTGTGCCGCAAATTCCCATAAACAGCGTGATCACCATTATTTTCCTCTGGGTATCTCGTCAGAGTGAGAGAAATCCTGACTAAAAGGGCGGCGTAGTGGAGCAGCGGTTGAGTTGCTGCCCCACAGCGCCAGAGACCCGGCTTCCATCCTGACCGTGGGTGCTCTCTGTATGGAGTTTGTATGTTCTCCCCGTGGGTTTTCTCCGGGTGCTTCGGTTTCCTCCCACCCTCTAAAGAGGTACAGGTTTGTAGGTTTCGGTAAAGTTGTAAATTGTCCCTAGTGTGTAGGATGGTGCGATTGTATGTGTTGACTCGGTGGGCTGAAGGGCCTGTTTCCACGCTGAATCTCTAAGTCTAAAGTCTAAAATTGAAAAACACTGAGTGAGGAGTTGGCTACTTGGTACCATCCCCATGGGTCAAAGAGTCATACAGCACAGAAACAGGCTCTTTGGCCCATATCTTCTATGCCGACCAAGATCCCCATCACTCTTCTCTACAGCACAAGCCTAGGTAACGTCCTAGCAGATCTCTTCCGCACACTTTCTAACGTAGAGTTGCTGCCTTACAACACCAGAGACCCGGGTTCGATCCTGACTGCGGTTGCTGTCTGTACATCCTCCCCGTGACCAGGTGGGTTTTCTCCGGGTACTCCGGTTTCCACCCACATTCCGAAGACATGCATGTTTGCAGGTTAATTGGCTTCTGTAAATTGTCCCTCGTGTGTGGGATAGAACTAGTGTGCGGGTGATTGTTGGTCGGCTGAAGGGCCTGTTTCCATGCTGCATCTCTAAACTAAACTAATGACATCCTTCTTGAAGCTGGGTGAGCAAAATGGTATACAGCACTGCACATAACGTTTCACCAATGACTTCTACAGCTGAACCATGATGTCCCACTGGTTCTCAATACCCTTCTCAATGACGGAAAACACCTTCTCCACCACATTGTCCACCTGACATTTCACCGTTGGGAAACCATGCACCTGTACACCCAGAGTTGTTTCCTAACTGTGTATTTTTGCACTAATGCCTTGTTATGTTACGCAGTCTTTCTTTTCACTTCCTTGTAGAATGATGTGTGATTTATGAAATAATTTATGCATCATTCGTATTTTTATGCGTTAGTCAGGATTTTCATTGCACCTGTGCCTTCCAGTACTTGTGCATAGGACAGTAAACGTGACTTGACTTTAATTGAGTGACGGAGTCCATGCCGATCGGCGATCACCCCATGCACTAGCAATTGTTACTGAAGCCAATTAACCTACAAACCTGCACGTCTTTGGAGTGTGGGAGCAAGCCAGAGCAGGTAAAGCCCATGCAGTCATGGGGA